>OX235277.1:5026961-5050159 GCA_944472155.2 Trichobilharzia szidati
GCCAGTAGCTTTAAATCAGCAGACAGAAAAAAAGTTGAAAGTGTCCAAAGATTCCTCACGAAACGCATATTAGGTTATGATCAGCAAATAGAATACCTTGACAGATGTATTCGACTGGACTTAGAACCCTTATGGTTAAGGAGAGTGAAGTGCAATTTATTTCTCTTATTCAAAGTTATAAGAAAGCACTGTAACAGTAACTCGTCTATAACCTGGGCTAATCCTAAATCGTATGGACTACGCAACCATAACTGCCTTCTCAAGGTTAACACCCATAAGCTCACCACTAGAGCTAACTTCTTCACCATTAAATATTGCAAACTTTGGAACCAACTACCCTCTGAGATTAGATCCTGTGAAAGGCCTGACAGTTTCAAAAGGAGCCTAGAAAAACATATTAACATGTCCACCCTAGCCCTTCTAAATGATCTCAACTGCTGGTAGAGTGGTGAAACCATGGCATTTCAATATTTAACTACAGACAGTACACTAGTTCCTAGACTAACCTAATAATACTTAGTAATTATGCATGTTCAATACTTGAAATTAGATTATCATTAAAATACTTAATATGATTACTTACGCAGCAAATGTTCTCTTAGTTTATCACTCTTATTTCCCTTATAACATTCAGTTTTTGAGCCTAATGTATTCTTTGATAATACGAATTATAACACTGATTACACTCTTATTATACATAGATTGATTTACTTTACGGCTACCTGTAAGACTCACTAACTTTCTGTAGTATTGTTAACCAAATGCTGAAATTTTGTTGGTTCTGCTAATATCTTTTTATAATATATGTAGACAGGTTACTTTGCAATGTCAAATGTTTACTATATATACAACTGTCATGATAATTTAGTACACTTGGTCCTGCCAACCGATCTTACCTTCAGTTCATACTACCTATATTGAACCCTAACTATATTGTTCTGCTGAATCTTGCTCCACTATTCACAAAACCTATTCTTGTTATTCTTCAAGGTTTTTGTCTTCTTATAAAGTAATCTGTTCATTAGGATGCATGCATACATATATAATATGTTCATAAAGATGTACGCGGGGACCTATTGGAAGCACTCATTAAGAAAGCTAGGGAGATGGAATATGGGGTACGAACATGTCTGGTACCAAGCAATATATTTGCGGTAACCATAATAATCATAGTCTCAGAGCCTAACATCAAAAAAGGTGGGAGGGTGGAGTTAGCTGATCAGTAGATATGGTGGTGGACACTAAGGTGAATCGCCCCATTCTGCAGGAACAGCATTAAAAAATTTGAAGGCTCGAGATATTTCTGATTTTTATGAGGGCTTAAATCTTTATCTTGAAAAAGATAACAATGAACGCCTTGACAGATCATGCTTCTACCTTTAAATATATACCATTCACCCAGCCTATTGTTGAGATGCGACCATGTGGGATCTGCTCAGATTTATGGGGCATCTTATAAATTAACTTGCTGTCTATCGTCAGATCTTTTCATACCACTCCACAATGTCTTATCTCATTTATTTTCTGACAACGTCTTTACTTGATCCTCATTTTACTCCATTAAACTTAACATCTTATAGCTCTTCATTACTTATTATACTCCTACTCTCTGAAGGGTACGGTTGTGCACTAAATGCACAAAAAGGTATAAAATAAAAACAACTGGCATGAGGATAATTGTAATAAAACCAAAAGTGGATATCGTGATAGTTTGTGATATATCTGTAGCATTATACATTGCAAATGAATGTTGTTACCCTAGGGTGTTTCCTTTATTAATGCATTTATTAATGATACTTGCACTTACCTATCTCATTACAATTTAATGATTCACCTCAGCACTTTAATTTTTCTAAAACAGATTCCAATCCCTTGTAAAAGGTGTACTTACCTCAGTATCGGTTGGTTATCGTATGCCTACAACCACGGGATGAAAACGGAACGAAGTCGATTTTCCCGCTCAACCTGGAGGACAACTGTACAATTCAATAACTATACGGCCTAATTCAGAAAATGAGTGTATTATATGTATCGAATATTTAACAGTTGAAATACGATTAACTTGTAGACAATCTATGATTTGATATTATATCATACTTGATCGTGCCTGTAAAAATGGCATGCATTTTCATGTAAATTTGTAAATTTATATGAAATACATTATTATTATATATGTTATATATAAAGGCGAGTTCCTATCCCGTAAATTCCAGATTATTGTTCCGTTTAGACAAGAGACAAATCAAGACATCAGACAAACATCAAAGCATGGCAGCATGCCAAATTGCGTCAATACATGGCAGGAAATCCTAAGTCTTATGAGTTGGCTGAGACAGTGAAGACCAGTTCAGTGAAGAATGCTGCAGACTGATCATTTTGGGGAATCAATTATTGCTACAAGTGTATCGACTGAATAGTTGTCACCCTAAGGTAATGAAGGCAGTGGCAAATACTTCTCCTCCTGTTTCCACTTGTCAGTCATGGAGGCGCCAGACATAAAAAGCCTGGAGGCTCCCAGGATCAAGTTCTACAGAATACTTTCTTATATCTGTGTAAGAAGGTATCAGCCCCTTGACATGCGTCATCGGTATGCCAAGAAATAATTTCCGGATCATCTTGATGGGCTGGATACAAATCGCACGAAATCCAGAAGATTTGTTCATTTCTTGTCGGATTCGAGGTGAAAGATAACTTCAATTACACGAGGGTGCATGTCAACTGTAGACTTTCTGTAGAGTGTGTGATCCACTAAACCTGAATCTTTTTGTGGTGTCGGGGGAGGTTAGTCTAGTAAAGAATAAAACTAAAAGGAACCCACATGTTTATTTCTGATTCACTGGTTGAAAGTTGACTAAGTTAGCATGGTGCCCAATGCCTTTGGAGTTTGCTTTTGTTGATTTCATAGGTTTTCTCATTTTTGCTTTTCTATCAAAACTTATAACGTAGTTTCTCAGCTTCCATAGTAACTTGACGTTATATTCCCTCTCCATATGTATGACGATGACTCCACAGAACTGTGCATAAAGGGTCCTCATCATACAGCTGAGAAAACGTCCATTACCTAGTGCCGTAACTAGATCTAGCAGTGTCCCGACTGTAAGACCTACGACAGGTCTTCATAGACACTATCACATTAAAAGTGATCACCGACGAAATAAATGTAATCCTGAGTTGAATTCCATTTCCAGAGATAAGCTTTCACCCAAGGTAGACTGTCGTGGTGTAAGACATATATTTTCTTCGATATAAATGAAAGCACTTCCTCCAAATGCATACAGCAGAGATACAGCACTCTACTGAACAGGTTCTGTATACCAGAATCCTCCAGATTGAGTGCTGTTTGAAAACAACACGGAATCACAAAGTTTATTAAAGCTCTTCGGAGAGATATTTGTAGTTAGGAGCCAATTTTCGGACATTTTCTCCATCTGGACAATGAGTGCACACCAATAGAAGGAAAAACTCTGACTTGCAAGACGTACAAACTCAAGGTGATTTAAGTCATATTTAAACCTCTTTTTTCCCAATGTAGTTTAGGAGTCCGTTCAAAACGACTACAAAGTGATATTGTGGTGATATTTCGGGGAAAGTTTGTTTATCACCGTTCTAAGAAGGAGATGGCACACAAATTTCCTGGGACATCGAACATTTTGTCTATTGACTTGATCGAATGTGATTCTAATTAGTACCCCGAGGAATTGCTCTCTTATCTAGTTTACAATTGACAAGTACATATCTCCCCATATGAGGTTTCAAAGGGTGATCGTTTGGCGAAAATTCTAGGCACCTGGAAATTTTTACTGACGACATTCTGTTGAACCAAACATTTGGAAAAGCTGTTGAGAAGTATTTAACTACCCTTTTTACTTTGAAGACAAAACACTGCTGATAAATAAAATTTTGGTTTGCACAGAAGTCAGTTCATGGTTTTGGCAAAGGTGTGGTGTTTCTGCGCCAGCGGCACGTCCTAATGGGTCTCTTCTTTAATTTGTTTTAATGCATCAAATGAATGTTTCATCGTTGGACTCTTTAGGCCGTTGCTTATTACCGTTGCTTATAAATGCATATTTACTTTTCGTATAATTTGAGGAATAATAAAATAAATAGTAATAAAATAATCATAAAATAGTAAAGAACGAAAAAAGCATCAGCATTTAATTGTTGTCCAATATGTAACTGAAATAATTATTTGTGAATTGAGGTGTAATAATTTCAAAATGAACTTGCATGCATTAAAAACTTGATTTCGAAATGAAATTGTGCTCAAACATATCGGGGATTCCTTTTATTTGAAATATGTGCGATTATGAACATAAATACACATTAAATTCTCTCAGAAAATGAAAGTCACTGTTTGCATTAATGATGTTAAAGTGGTTGTTCCATGTGGAAATGGAAGCATTCTAATCAGAGAATTAGCAGAAATGGCTCTTTTAAGATTTCAAAAGTCCACCTCCTCTTTAATGCATGTAAGTCACTTCGAGTTTTTTCAACGTCGTGCTATTTTCTTTATTTGGTTATTAAATTATTATAATGACGAGAGTTTAATGGTGGCCCTTTTTTACTTATTAAACCATTCCCGGTGATTCTTTTGTCCTTTATCCACATTTAAGGTGTTTTTCTGGAATTTAACTGTTTATTTTACTGTACCCAGCATTCACTAATTAGGAACATCAGTTTGTGGAAAAACTCGTCCTTATGGTATTCGAAGGGGTTGTACCATTAGACATTTAATGCTTGGTTATTCGTTTTGTTATGCCATAGAACTATCATGAAACTGAATGGAAAATATTAATTTTTGTTTTGAAGAGAAACAGTAGACAGACAGCTAGAAGGATTGGTTAAGTGATAATAAAACGTCTTCTCTCTGAAAGTAACAGAATAGCATAAAACTATATTGCTATCTAGATAGTTGGAAAAGAAGAACTTCGTACTGTACCTATGAAACACAATCAGGAAACTAACTTTTCTTTAGAATTATTCAGTCAGTTTGAAGTATGAGTATCAAATCACTGACGAGCTAATTTGCTTTTGAGTAAAAGATTATCCATTATTCAGTTTTCAAATATCATACTCTATTTTGTTAGTTCATTCTTTAAATGTGTGAATGCAAAGCTCAGAAAGTATAACTATGATTTTTCTCATTGGAGCTAGGCCTTTCATGTTCCAGTTAACACACTTTCCTACAGTAACTACACAATAAGTTTGCATATACCGGAAGACACTCACCTACTAACCTTAAAATTACACATGTCCAATAAATTTTAAAACAGGCTTTTTGAAGTAATTCGGATTTGTTGCCTAATGAGGGATTGCAGAGTTAGGTGGACATTATTGAAAGCGCATAACCTTATTTTGGGAAAACTGGAGTCCATTGACTCTGTCAGACTTATCTGAATATGGCAGTGCCCATTGAGAATGCGCAATCTGCTGAATAAAAATGATTTTGGGTAAATGGCAAATGTTTTCAGAGAGCAGTTATTACTATCTTGGCATACAGGGTTTAGAATGTGAATAAACCCATATTTTAAATTTATTAGAAGTCCTTTAACTACTTTGAAATAGTTTCAAATACTGATCGTCATGTGTTTTAGACTATAGTTACTCTTTTTGTATAAATTTTTCTGATGGTCACTCCGAAAATGCGAATTTTTGGTTTCGAAATACTGTACCATGGCTAAAGGCTATCTGTGATACTGTTAGGTGGATATCTATAAGGTTTTTGTTGCTATACTGTGCATGATTGCTAAGTTGAACTACAGAACTGTTCATGTTGTTTATGTTTTAATCGGAAATAATTAGTTCTGTTATTAGGTGTCTTAAGAATCTAGTACTTATGTATTTGAAAGAAATTTAGGACAGTTTCAATCCCTAAATATTTTCATATTTCGAACATTGGGATAGGCATTATGGTATTTAACTCTTATTTTTATTACTAATGCGTAAATCAGGTACACACATGTGCAGAACAAGTGAACAGAAATTTCGAGAGAAACAAACTCATCTTAACTCCATCAGCTTGCTCTTTAACACTATGTAAATGATTGTTGTTTAAATCGAGCACTAAGGCGTAAGTAACTAGTGTCATGCGTCCAGTCCTTTACCTCGAACCATCCAATAATAACAATGCAGAATGCACCCATGATGGCGAGCCACCTAGCATATTGGCTACATTGCAAACTTGACTGACAATAAAATTCAGTCTGCATCAGCTAAAACAGCGGGAATCACGAAACCAGTGACTTAATGCTTAATGTCCAGTCAAAGAATCTAGTGCAGTCCTACAGGAGGCCAATCGCTAACCAAAATAGCTCAGTGGTAAAATCTCTGACTCCAGGCAGCACTGAATAACACGAGTTCAAATCTCAGATGGGACATTAGTCCTTTTAAGGTTGCGGATACGCCTTGCTGACTGACTTGGGTCCAAGACAACCTGACAGTTGCCTCCAATCATCTAAAACAGTTAAATCTCTCAACAGGTACTTTAGTTAGTTATGTTAGTTAGGGCAGGAATAAATCGGAGTGAAGTCTGCATCAATTATGCAGGCAGTCTGATATCTGAAATCTTGTGAGGAATGGTCTAAATCAATATTGTCTAACTCTCAAAGCACCCTTTTTATTCACACATCTCTCCCTACCTCTCCCTTGCATCTCATCAGGTAGGACTAAAAGTCATTATTAAAGATTATATGCTCGCTTGCACAACTAAGTACAAAACTTAACGATACCCCTTCTGGCTCGCTGGCGTTCTGTGTGATAATGGGATAGTCTTAGGCGTGGAACTTATAGCAACTTACTATGCAATTCACAAAATAATTGGGCTTTCTTATCCTCTCCTGTTTGTAATTTATGGTGACACTATTTCTGTGATCATATAACTCTAGCTATTAACATAACTGTCATCACCATTTTATAATTTTTGTACATTTTTTGACTTTACTGTCAGTGCTAATACATTAGGAAGCTGCTATTATCAATCCTCTTTGCGCATACCCTTTAATATTATTTGTAGTTTTTGCTTTTGCTGTATAGTTTAGTAAATTAGATGCATTAACACACAATTACACACAATAGGGTGGGTGGGACTGAGTCAAAATTCTAAATAGTAATATAGGTAGGTGGAAATAAAGGGAGACTGATTACTCAGTCCTGGTTCATCGAATCTACACCCAACACAACACATGCATCAAAAGCGACTCAACGCAAATACCAAAGGTATGCAAGGAAGATATTATTGCCAGTCAAATCAGAGGAAAATAAATAATGTTCAGATTTATTTCAATTCACATTACGACATTTTAACAAGCTACTTATTTACTTTGCTTTAAAAACATCTTATTTCCCATCTGATTGTATTTTATTGATAACACTAATATTATTATTTCCAAATATACTTTATTCATATGTCTAATCACCAGTATTTACTCATGTGTATGAATGAAGCGACACTACACATGATCTTAACTCAGCGAGCTGAGAAGCATCGGTGGCACAGCGGTATAAAGCCCACCGACCACAGATGTGGTCCGGAGTTCAATCCCCGGCCACAGACGCTTTACCTTTACCTCGCTAAGCCAGTCATAAGACTGGTAAAGAGGCAAGGTTGGACATGAGGTGGCTAGGAACCCCATCTGGTAAAAGTATACCCCACTGCTACTTAAGCTTCATGCCTCTAGCTTGTTCTACTGTGAACGCAAAGGAATTTTTAAAAAATGTATAAATGAAGCCAGAAAGTTATGTGAGTGCCTTGATTTGATAATGAGCAGCAATAAATTGTGCTCAAAACACGGTCATCAGTAAATATTACTTACTGTATAACACACTACACTGTGTGATTTTATCAAAATAAAATTTTTATCCATAATGGAGTTGTACTGTACCACCACCACAGTGCCTAAATTTTACCCTTAGATGCATGCAGTAATATTGCAACAAATGCTTAGCCTCCCATGCTGTATCATAGGTACTGTTTTGGAATAAAGCAAATTATTATTATTATTATCAATAATAATATTAACTCGATTTCAATTCCGATTGAAAATTAAAACCGCTAACTATAACAATAATTTAATTAATATTATAATTTATTAATTCAGTTTTAAAAATAGTTTTTTTAATTGTTGTTATTTCAAAATAAAATGGAATTAATTTTGCTCATAAATTTGCGATAGAGAGTAAAAATTACCCAACCTTTGGTTTAACACTGACAAATTTTTATATGCCTGCATAGCTGAAGCAATTATGTCATAGGCATTATTTAGTGCTCTATTTATTATTATTGTTCCCTTGAGTTCCTAGTGGAACATAGGGCTTCAACTGCACGTCTCTACTTGCTCCTCTCTTCTGCTGTACTTTTCACCTGTATCCATGTTAATCCATACTGTTTAAACTCCTCTTCACACGATCTCCTCCATGTCACCCTTCGACGTCCAACTCGTCGCTTCCATTTCGGGTTCCACTCGAGCAATGGCCTGACTCGCGATGTCACCCAGTGGCCTCCTCAGAGAGTGTCCATCTCCACTTTCTCCTGCATATTTGTTGGGCGATTGGTTCTTGTTTCGTTTGTTCCTATAGTTTCTTGTTGGTGATTCTTTCCGGCGGCCATCTGATCTTCAGTATAGAGCCAGCGAAGACAGTTGTTGATAAATGTCTGCAACAGGCTGTTGGAAATATTCTTTGTGACTCGCCAAGCTACTGATCCGCACGTATAGAAGAACAGACTCACTTGACATCTGTATTGAAAATCAGAATTTTGTTGTTGATGCTGAGTGCTCTATGTGTATATTAAATTCTAATAGTAGGTTGAAGATGATTTGAAAACAACTGACATGAACAGTGAACAAAGAATATCCCTTTGATGATATTAGATAGTTGGAGGCAATTGGAAGGAAGCGTTGCGTGACCTAGGTTTCTTGTTAGCTGGCAATCATCAGCAAGGCGCATCTGCAACCACCTTGAAAGAACTTATATCCCTTCTGAGATTCGAACCCCCGAGACGCTACCACTGAGCTATACGGACTCGCGACTGACCTCCTGTAGGACTGTAGTGGGTATTTTGATTGGACACTAGTGACTGGTGTGACGTGTCTAGTCCTTTCTTTGGTGCAGATACGCTTTGTTGACGAGTGCCAACTAGCACGAAACCTAGGTCAGGTAGGGCTTCCTGTCGATTGCCTCCAACTATCTAATATCATCAAATCAAAGTGCATCGTGATGGCGAGCTACCTAGAATGGTGGCGTCATTGCAAACCTGACTGATAAAATTCAGTCTGCATCAAAGATAGGACTAGAAGCACAAATTACACTAGTTGCTGACTAGTGTACAATCAAAAATATCCAGTATAGTCCAACAGGAGGTCAATCGCCAGCTCGAATAGCTGAGTGTTAACATCTGTGACTTCAGGCAGCACTGGGTGACGCGGATAAGAATCTCAGAAAGGATATGGGTTCCTCCACAGTTGCAGATACACGCCTTGCTGACTGGTGAGTGCCAACTCCAAGGAAACCTAGGTTAGGTAGTGCTTCCTACAGATTGCCTCCAAACATCTAACAGAGGCTTCTTTTTAACTGATAGAGAAGGACTCTTTTCTAGTCTCTTCTACACATGTTTCATAATGAACTTTTCAGGGTAACTGTCTTTTCGATTAATGTGTTGTCTAGAACCTTAAGTTAATCTTCTATCGCATCTTCTGAACAAACACCTCTGACCCTATAGTTGATGGTCTTTACGAAAGGTGTGTGGAAATGTGTTTATTGACCGATCCAAGTATTTTTCTAAATCAAATTCTTTTTTATAATACCGTCTATTCTTCTTGTCATTAGGACGCCTAAAAGTTTAATTTTATGCTGGAATTCTACTTCATCACACGTCAATTTGATAATCGAATGTGCCTCATTGAAATGAGATATTACTGAGTTCCTGCTGAAATCACTGTCACAAACGATGAATGTATTAATTATCTGCCTTGGTAATATAATGAGAATTTTCCAATGAAATTGTTTAAAGGGCCATTCTTCAGTTTACTCAGAAAGAAATGTGCATTTTGCATTGATTGACTAACACCGAAGCGAAATGTTTGTTGTCTGTTGATAAGTTAGCCTAAAAGTATGGCCGTTTCAATGATGTCTAAGGATTAACATGATGTTGGATACTGAAGATCAAGTCGTCGGTCAGAAAGAATCAGCAACAAGGAACTCTGCGGTAGAAAAAACTAACCAAGAGTTGATCGCTCAACAGATATGTAAGAGAAAGGGGAGATAGGCCATGTATACGTTGAGGAGGCCACCGAATGACATAGCCGGCTAGGCTAGTGCTCGAGTGGAATCCAAATGGGAAGCAACGAGTGGGTCGTCCTAAGGTGTATGCACTTTTATACAAAGTTTCAAGTGTAAAATTGAGGTCGATTCCGTTCAGCATTGATAATTTTGCATTTCTTTGCATTCTGAGCAGAAAATAGGGCTTCAAGGTTGAGCTGTGAGTTGAAATCGCTAATATCGACGACTAGTCAGTGTAATTAAAATGCAGTTAATTACAAAGGGAGTGAGAAGATGATTTATTTTATTATTTTTTCTATTCCTTTACGTTCCCAGTGGAACATAGGGCTTCAAGCTATACCTTAAAAGTTTCGACAGCAGTGGTGTTTATTTTTACAAGAAGGGACTGCTAGTCTCATGCCCAGCCTTCCCTTTTTACCAGTCTTCATTACTGGCTTAGTTAGGTAAAGGAGTGCATTAGCGGCCGGGGATCTAACCCTGAACCATGGGAGGCGTGGTTGGTAAGCATTTTACCGCTGTGCCACTGACGCACAAGAGATTGATGCATGTGCATGAGTTTAGTTTGGGACGTTTGATTGCAATCGCTTTAGTAAATCGCAGTAAATTTTCTGTCCTTTGTATGTCTAACATTTTCTGAAGGACACGGAAATCTGAACGAAATGACCCGTATCCACAAGGTGATTTCACTTTGTGAATACCTGCTTCCTTGTAGACATTAGTTTCTTGGGATATGCACTAGAAACCATATAGAAGCCCTTCTTTCTCTGCTTCAAATGTGCTTGCTCCCTCAGTTGCACATAAATTTAGAAACACAGATGTTTTACGAGTTGTTCACGGATTGATAGTAGTTAGAGAACCATTGGAAACCAGTAGGAGGGAGTACTGGACAGCTGTTTTATCCAACTAGTTTGGGAATCATTGGCAGTACCCACCCACCGCCAAGCGGTTTTGAGGCCACGACCTTCTGGTTACAAGGCAAGCTGGCTCGTATACCATTCAGCCACTGGGACTAACCCGATTCAATGGCTAGCCCATGAATTCTAACTTCTACCAATTCATGATTTAGCGCGAATGGCACCAATCAATGTCGTTGGTGGGAAATCCATCCTCACATGTGACATCTGGTTGAACCTCACTGGTTACGACTTCTCACTAGAACTGACTCCAGGAAACTCCATCCTGTAGCAAGTCACTAACGAGCATCAGATTAGTTTTCTATAGTTTGGTTTATAAGGTTTAGTTATGTGGAAGTGACATCAGCAAGGTGCTTATCCAATCTGGATTGGCTAATTGAGCATGTGATGCTGTATAGCGTTACCAGCTTAGCTTCAAGGAAACATCTTTTTATTGCTCTTTTCATTCTCTTGTCAATCTTTTATTTCGTGGTTATCCAAACAGTTTCATCTGTATGAACATGAAGAATACAGAGGGTAGCTAAAAAAATACCCTAAATCTAATCCTTGCCTTAACTTTAACCCTAAATACTATACCTAACCCCAGCGTGTTATCAACCCCATTGTCCAAATAGTACTCGAAAACGAGATCATGATCAAAATATGCACATTAATATTCATGCACAACCTTCATTACTGTTAGCGTAATAATGACAGATTCCCCAACCATCCAATAGGTGGCGCGCGTTCAAGGTCATTGGTGCGTTCGCGCCCCATGGTCGCTATTCTTTAACCTATACCAAGTAAAGTTAACATATTCTTCATAATTATTTGTAACAATAATTATTGATAGTTTAAAGGATTGATTATTAAATGATTAACTGACTGCAGTGTGTTTCACCTCATTTTTTCCATGAATAAAGGAAAATCATTCAGTTTGTTTGATCCTTTGATCGTTACTGCTTTCCCGTTGACATTGTGACCTATAAGCATAAAACTTGGGCACTGTGGTAGAGTATAATTCCATAATGGATAAGAATTTATTTTTAAATCACACAGTGTAGTACAGTTATATTAACTGATGACGTTTCGAGCACAAACTATTGCTCATAATCATATCAAGTCACTACTCACACAACTTCTTTCCTTCATTTATATACATGTGTGGAATCGACTAGATATTGGAATAAAATTCAATATGAGATAATGTACATTCAGAAATAATAGTACGAATGTTATTAATCCATTGCAATTAGATGGGAAATACAACGAGTGTTTTTACAGTCATAATAAGTTGATTGATAGAATGTTTTGATGTGTTTGAATGGAAATAGAATTTTAAGACTATTTATCTTCTTCTGATTTGACTGGCGGTAATAATATCTTCCATATTTCTGGTATTTGCATTGAGTCACTTCTGTTGCATGTGTTGGGTGTAGACTCGATGAATAAGGATTCCGTAATCAACCTCTCTTTCCACCTACTTATATTACTTTTTAGAATTTTAACCCCATCCCACCCTATTGTGTGGTTGTTTGTTATTGCGTGAAGTGCAATAGCTGAGCTTTTTTCTAAATTACTTATCTTTTCAGGGTCAATCATTTTCCCTTTAGCTAAATTCTTATGTTCTGATAATCTGACTATCCCTGACCTACTAGTTTGACCTATGTAGTTGACTTCACAGTCATTGCAAGGTATTTTATAAATTATATTATTTTGTTTAATGGGGTCCAACGGGTCCTTTAACCTACAAAGTTTGTCTCTGAGTGAGTTTGTTGGTTTGAATGCCACCCTAATTCCTGCTTTATTGAGAATCCTACGTATGGCCTCGGATGTCCCCTCCTTATATGGTATAACCAGGCAATATGGCCTTAGAAGCAGTTAAAAAAGAACTAACTGCGGATACTGAACTCAATCATAGGACAAAGCTGTCCATTGAAGAAATTATTTTAGGGATTCAGCTATGCCTCACATCTACTATCTTCAAGTTCCAAGGCAAAATATATAGACAAACAGAAGGTGTAGCAATGGGATCACCAATATCCCCTATTGTAGCAGACATCTTTGTGGACAGCTGGGAAAATAGTGCACTCAATACATTTAATCCTAGGCCAAAAATATGGTGGAGATATGTAGATGACACATTCATAGTGTTAAAAACAGAACATATCTCTAGCTTCTTAACACCTATAAACTCACAAGTAGAAGGAATAAAATTCACATTTGAATCAGAAAATGAACAAGGAGAATTAACCATGTTAGATTGTAAGATAAAACGAATAGAAGAAGGCGAACTACACACTAGTATTTATAGAAAACCAACGCATTCTAATAGATATTTAGACTTTAATTCATCTCATCTGTTAACTATTAAGGCAGGCTTGGTTAAGTGTATGACAAACCGAGCCATAGCACTAAGTAGCACAAAAAAGGACCTAAATGATGAAATAAAACAGATAGAAGAAGCGTTGGTGTTGAATAACTACCCTATAAAATTCATTAAGAAGATCAGTGAACGCCAAAAACAAAATAAAAATAATTGTGTAACTAGTAGTAATAACATAAATAAGAGAGAATATAAGTCTTCCACTGTTATACCATATAAGGAGGGGACATCCGAGGCCATACGTAGGATTCTCAATAAAGCAGGAATTAGGGTGGCATTCAAACCAACAAACTCACTCAGAGACAAACTTTGTAGGTTAAAGGACCCGTTGGACCCCATTAAACAAAATAATATAATTTATAAAATACCTTGCAATGACTGTGAAGTCAACTACATAGGTCAAACTAGTAGGTCAGGGATAGTCAGATTATCAGAACATAAGAATTTAGCTAAAGGGAAAATGATTGACCCTGAAAAGATAAGTAATTTAGAAAAAAGCTCAGCTATTGCACTTCACGCAATAACAAACAACCACACAATAGGGTGGGATGGGGTTAAAATTCTAAAAAGTAATATAAGTAGGTGGAAAGAGAGGTTGATTACGGAATCCTTATTCATCGAGTCTACACCCAACACATGCAACAGAAGTGACTCAATGCAAATACCAGAAATATGGAAGATATTATTACCGCCAGTCAAATCAGAAGAAGATAAATAGTCTTAAAATTCTATTTCCATTCAAACACATCAAAACATTCTATCAATCAACTTATTATGACTGTAAAAACACTCGTTGTATTTCCCATCTAATTGCAATGGATTAATAACATTCGTACTATTATTTCTGAATGTACATTATCTCATATTGAATTTTATTCCAATATCTAGTCGATTCCACACATGTATATAAATGAAGGAAAGAAGTTGTGTGAGTAGTGACTTGATATGATTATGAGCAATAGTTTGTGCTCGAAACGTCATCAGTTAATATAACTGTACTACACTGTGTGATTTAAAAATAAATTCTTATCCATTATGTGACATTGTGACCTGTAGCTAAAGATTTTGTCATTGATCGTTGAATGCAATTGTGTTCTATGCTATGGAGTTTTATCGAATTCAGTTTGTCTTTACTCTTGAAGTGTCTCCTTTGATTTTGATATTTAGTGGATTTCTGTGGTATGAATAGGTTTTTCTTTACCTTGGTAATAATTGAGGGAGTGATTATACTACTTTATTGTTAGGCAGTAGTTTTCACAGGGTGTTTTCAGCAAACACAAAGAGAGTTTGTAAAGAATGCATAAAGTTTTCAAAAGAATGGTTACTTATCGAAGAATATTCTTTTCGAAAACCTGCCCTTCATCAAGTTCCACAGTTATATATACATAACAGTGAATGAATTAGCGTTATTAACAATACTGATGTCGTTTAAATAACATCGAATCAATAACAATAGCAATATCAGTTAAATATGCTGACAACCTGACTGTAACTTTGCCTGTCAAATGTCAAAGTGACTGCTCTGAACAAACTGGCCTTCTATCAGAAATCAGCCAGTGGTCAAAGGAAAAAGGTCTAAACTTAAGTCCCTCTAAATGTCAAACAGTCAATTTCACCTTTAGGCATAAATCTGACCTAAACAAACTGGTTAGCACTCACACGAGGTGTGCAACATAGATGGCACTGAAATAGAAACCAAGTCGGAAATTAAATACCTAGGCGTCATTCTATCTGCTGATCTCTCCTGGTCGCCTCATATATCTTGACAATTTCTAAGAAAATATTCCGTCTTACATTCTACATCAACAAGTTAAGACATTCTGGTATAACCCAACCCTCACTCTTACGATTCGTTAACTCTTGCATCCTGCCTATTATTCTCTATTGTTCCCCCTTAGTTTTTTCCGGGCTACTGAAGAAAGACTATAACATATTACGCAGGATGTTAAAGGTTGTCAGCAGGGTAAGCAACGTGCCACTTAACCAGCTTGTTAATATTCTGGTCGACAGGCACATGGACTCATGTGAAAAATGGGCCAAATCCATTTTATCTAACTCACACCACCCTCTTCATTCACAACTCTCCCCTTGTATCTCATCAGGCAAAACCAGAAGTCTATATAGAAAACTATATGCTCGCACCAGCAAATACAAAAACTCAACCATACCCTACTTAGCTCGTGTTCTGTCCGATAAAGAAAGCATTAGGCGCGATACCTATAACTTATTGAATAGTTAGTAGAACAACTGGATCTCGTCTTTCCAACTCATATCATTTATAGGCACAAAGTTTTCTTTCTTCCTTTTCGCTTTTCTCTCTCTTTTTTTCTGTTATCTGCTGCTCTGTTTCTTTCTTCCACTTACGCCAGTAAATATGACAGCACCTACTTTTCTAACACCTTCAAACAATCTGTTCAGTTTCCGCTTTGCTACCGACATGCCAATATGTTGTTGTCATAATGAACTGAGATTTCCTTAATCTAATCTATGTAGAATTCTATTTATTGATAATGTACTAACTGGATGCAATACTGTAGTAAAAATGCTGAGAATTCCATTCTGTATCACAAGTACTGTTTCGGAATAAAGCAAAATTACTATTATTATTATTATTATTACAGTTCGGTAGCATCAAGATAACAATACACTGAATATCAGACCGTCAGATTAGGAAAGCTAATAATTCTAATCCATAAATTTATAGTCTTCACTGAAGGCCGGCCAGGGCAATAGTAGGAGCTGGTTGAACTTGCTTCTTCTGCACACAGAGCACTGGTTGTTTTACGCGGTACCTGGATGCTTGTGGCAATTTGTTTGGTACCTGAAAGAGGACAGAGAAGGATTCGTAAATTCTGGCTTTGTGGCTGGTTTGGACCAGGTGTTCTAATATGGAGTTACTGATGCTTCCCACTACACCTTTATTTAATCACACGGGTAGATGTTCCCGAGCGATCATGGAAAATCAAGTTCGTAAAGCAACGACCAATTTAACTCGCTCCACCACAATTCCAGCTGAATTGGAAGATACAGTTAGAGATGGCTAGTCTAGTCAAGGTGCTTCGTCTTTCAATTGAGGAATCACAACCGGTTGTGGTGTAGAAAATAAGACTTGTGGTTTGCCAGCATTAAAAGTTTTTTGACCGACATCAATCACCATCAACGGGAGGGATTTGAAAGAGGTTACTTCATTCACTTATCTAGGGAGCATTGTCTCAAATACAGGAGGAACGGACGAGGATGTCAAATTGAGAATCGGGAAGGCGAGAAACACATTCATCAACCTGAAACCAATCTGGAAATCTTTGTCACTCCTCAGCATCAACAACAAAATTCGGATTTTCAATACAAACATCAAGTCAGTCAGTTCTTCTATACGGATCAGAAACTTGACGGCGGGTCACAAAGAATATTTCCAACAGGTAGGATGTAGACCTTTATCAACAACTGTCTTCTTCGCTCTACACTCAACATCAGATGGCCGCTGGAAAGAATCACCAACAAGAAACTATGGGAACAAACAAAACAAGAACCAATCGCCCAACAAATTTGCAGGAGAAAGTGGAGATGGATTGGACACTCGCTGAGGAGGCCGTTGGGTGACATCACGAGTCAGCCCATTGCTCGAGTGGAACCCGAAAGGGAAGCGGCGAATGGGACGTCCATGGGTGACACGGAGAAGATCATGTGAAGAGGAGTTAAAACAGTATGGACTAACATGGATGCAGGTGAAAAGTACAGCAGAAGACAGAAGCAAGTGGAGACGTGTAGTTAAAGCCTTATTTCCCACTAGGAACTCAAGGGAACAATAATAATAATAAAAGTTTTTTGAACTGATTTTCCTAACTTCGCGATTATTTCGCTTGGTATATCGCCCCTGCAGTCGTATGTATAAAGGTTTATTGTTTTCGGATAGTGAATTGTCATTTTCTACTTTCTTGATCGTGTGTTTCCTGATGAATTTGTCTGGATAACTATTTTCACTCAGGGTATCATATACAATGCTTAGTTTATCTTCAATTACCTCTTCTGAACATATAGATGTAACCTTGTGGATAAGGGCTTCGAAAATGCGTATATGGTCCTGCCCTTGTACTTTTCCTATGCAAACTTTTCTTTCTATTATCATTTGGTTTTCTTGTAAGGATGACATCCAGGAAAGCAATTCTATTTTAAGATTCGTCTTCACATGTGAAATTGATAGCAGAGTGTTCTGCATTGAACTAAGTTATTATTGTGTTCATATCCGAATCATTATCACAAAAATTGAAGGTATCAAACGCATATACGTTTTTTCTGTTTGATTGTAGGCATTATTTATTCACCGATGACATTTCAAATCGATATTATTATTGCTCAAAATCCTACGAGAGCACTCACATAACTATTCTAGCATGCACCTAATATCCAGCTTGTTACCGATCAAGTTTCTTTTCATCCTTCTTTATTGTTGTGAGACAAGGCTTTTGAAAGTGGAGTATTGTTATGATATCATCAGTATCGTCAATCTTTTACAGGGAGATTGACTACCTGATCCAGATCCTCCGAATTATTATTATTGATTCCTTTAATTCCTAGAGGAACATAGGGCTTCAGCCGCGCCTTTCCATTGCATTCGGTTCTCTGTTGGAGTTTTCACCTGGTTCCAAGTCTCCCCACATGCTTTCATCTTCTCTTCACATGACCTCCTCCAAGTCACCCTTGCATTGACGACCAACTCGCCGCTTCTCTTTCGGGTTCCATTCGAGTAATGGCTTGTCTAGTGATGTCACTCACTTGATGGTTTCCTCAGAGTATGGCCAGCCAATCCATCTCCATTTCTTCCTGCCTATTTGTTTCACAATCAGTTCCTGGTTGGTTCGCCCATTGCCAGAGATCTCTGTTGCTGATCTTTTCTGGCTGGCCATCTGATCTTGGGTGTTGAGTGAAGACAGCTATTGAAGAAAGTCTGTAGTTTGTTTGAGGTGCTCTTTGTGACGCACCAAGTCTCTGATCCGTATAGTAGCACTGACTGACTTCACATTGGAGTCGAAAATCCAGATCTTATTTTTGATGCTGAGTGCTGTTGACCTCCACACAGACTTGAGAGTAGTGAAAGCTTGTCTTGCTTTTCCGATTCTTGCTTTGATATCCTCGTCAGTTCCGGCCACCTGTAGTTGAAACGATGCTTCCCAGGTAAGTAGATAATGGAGGTTGTTTCTTTCAGGTCCCTCCCATTTATGCTGATCGTTGTCTGTTGTTGTCCAGGAATCTTCAATATCTCTGTTTTCTCTATGTTCATTTGAAGTCCTATCTTCTCCGGATGCTTCTTCTGCTAACTTGTTGCTTTTCACTTGCATATCTTCCAGTTTGTGGGAAATCAGACATATATCATCGGCGAAGTCCAGATCCTCCAAGTTTTTTGTGTGGGTCCATTTTATGCTTGTTTCCTCGCTGCCCGCTGTTTCTTGCATTATCCAGTCTACTGCAATCAGGAAAATCATTGGCGATAATAGACAGCCAGCTTGTCTTACTCCTGTCCTCACTTCGAAGTATTCCGTAAGTTTCCTTTTGTGTGGATTACTTGGCATGCAGCATTGTGGTACAACTGTTGGATGAGATGATCCTCCGAATGATAAGAACCAATGGTTGGAGACAATTGCAGATATGGCTCAAAATTGTTTTCACTGATGACACAGATGCATTCACTCTTTGTGACTGAACCTACTTCACACTTCTGCTTATTGTCGTTCTTTTTAAAATCCTTCTTTTCACCCCCTCTCTTGTCTTTCTTCGTGTGTGATACATCTAGGAAGTGTGTCAACTTGAAGCGTTGCACTTCTGTTGAAACCAGTCAGTTATTGGTGAAGTTCTATACATTCTACTTGGTATAAAGCATGTGATGTAGTGTACGCTTATTCAGTGATTGTGTAATCATGCCAGATTCTAAGTTAACCAACAACTTTATCTCTTATCTTATAATCGCTTCAAAAAAGATATATTATACCTGCAGTAACTTTAAATCTAATCAATTAATTTTAAACAAACTAGTTTTTGAACTTGATTGTATACAGAGAAATGAAACATATTCATATCTTTATATCTGTTTTTATATATATTTAGTTTATATAAACCATTGAAAAAATACCCAGAAAAGAAAACAAGATACTTGTGGACATCAATTAAAAAAACATTGGATATAAAGTTTAATTTCCACTTCTAGTTACGTCATTGCCACAGCATGTTTGAAGTATTGATTTCCCTGCCTTTCTTTCAATGCCACTCCCCCTCGCATCCTCCTGGAGTATTCCTTTTTTTATCTCCGTGTATTCCACTTTTGTTGTATTCATTATTTAGATGTACTGAATAGCTGGTTGTGTGACAGTGTGCGACCGATGAATAGTAGGAGGGATTTCACGCATTTATTCCCCGCAATGAATTTGAATAAATAAGCAAGAACAACGTTGGTTTTTGAGGAATCATAAAATGATATCACATGATTGTTTATTTCGTTCTGTCGGAAATTAGTCAGTGGTCCTCTTCAAACGGTCTTAAGCTGAATCCGTCTAAATGTCAGGTAGTCAATTTCACTTTCAGACGAAAAAGTGACCTACAACAACTAGCTAGCTCACATGGTCCCACTATCATTGACGGCATAGAGGTTGAAACTACATCTAATGTCAAGTACCTTGGACTGAGTATTTCCTCCGATCTTTCCTGGTCCTCTCACATCTTGCTAGTGACTAGAAAGATGTTTCGCTTAACGTTTTACGTTAGGAAGTTAAGGCAGTCTGGTATAAAGCAGTCTTTGCTTTCTCAGTTTGTCAATTCTTGTATTCTACCCATCCCTCCTTACTGCTCCCCATTAATTTTTCCTGGACTACTTAAGAAAGACTTTGCTTTGCTGCGTAGGGCACTAAAAGGTGTTAGTAGGGGAAGTGGGATTTCGTTAAACCCACTGGTTAACACCATTGTGGATAGACATATAATTTCATGTAAGAAACTAGCGAATTCTATATTGTCAGACCCCGAACATCCTCTCTATACGCAGCTCTCTCCTTGCATTTCATCTGGTAGAACTAGAAGCAACTATAGGAGGCTATATGCTAGGACTACCAAGTACAAAAACTCCACAATACCTTATCTGGCACAGCTTTTATGTGATGAGAAATCCGTTAGGTATGACACGATCAACTTACTGCGGCACTCTAACAAATAGTTCTCATTAGCTTTTGTTCTCCTTTCTTTGTTACTATTATATTGTTGCTCACATATTCTATTACACACTAATTTTATATTTCATATCCTGTGGTGCATTGTTTAATATATGTGAATGCAATGCTGTTCTTTTTTATTTCTTTTATTTATCTTTTTTTCTTTTTGTTGTTGTTGCTTTTTTATTTTTAAAATCTTATAAAATTTATGAGGTAATTAGATGCAATATTGTAATGCACGCTGAAAATTCCATACCTGTACCACAAATACTGTTTGGAATAAAGCTATTATTATTACTGGCTTCTCATCAATTCAGCTGCGCAGAGCCCAAAGACATTCTTAAGTATATCTACAGAAACAATTTTAACATACTTGCATAATAATAAACACTCTATCCGAAACAATAATAATCATACACAATGGAAACTTTTGGCATTACGTAATCAGATGAAAGAGAGGATGAAAACAGGCAGTTACCAGGTGGGCAAGGAAAGACTGATTAACGCTTCAGGCGCTTGATAGAGATTGCTTTGGCAGACCTAGGGAGGATTGTACTCATATGCCTATTGATAATTTTGAACGATCTTGCGACGTACACCTCACGACCCGTACCAAGGAGATGTTTGACGATAGCACTGTTTGAAGCATTTGTTGCCTTGAGATAACGTAGGCTTTTTGGTACATGTTCAGCGAATCGAAAGTGTGCTTTTCTTCCTGATGTTTTTCCAATTTAAGTGTTCCCTCAGATGCAAGTAAATTTGTACATACGGTTATAGTTAACACGACTTTTGATTGCACCAAAAAGGCAAGTTGCCTGATAGATAGGAACCAACTTAACCAGCTGCAGGATAGGCTCTGTCTAGCGACGTCCTAAATCTTCTGTTAAAAATCGCTGTAATATTTTCACCTTTAAAATCAAGTTGAAGGAAGATGGGCTTTTTTCCCACTGTGATTTGTTTGACATTTTAGCCCTGTTAACTGTGTGTTTTCATCCCCTCTCTTTCATCTGATTACGTAATGTCGAAAGATTCCATTGTGTATGATCATTATTGTCCGGGAAAAAGTGTTTGTAATTATTACATGTATTATTACTGTATGCATATAATGATCGATTGATTTTTCTTTAAATATTAACTGTCTGTGCAAGTATGTTAAAATTGTTTCTGGATAACCATTTTCACTTAGCAACCATTTAATATTATTAAGTTCCTCATCAAGACATTCATTCGAACAGATTGCTCCTCCTCTGTGAACCAAGCACTTTATCAGACTGCGCTTGTGTTTCAAGGGCACAAGCTGAGAAAATGAGTATACTGACCCGTTGATGTAGGTTTTCTATATACACTTCTTCTTATTGTGCCATCCTCTTTTCTGGTCATAAGAACGTCTAGAAATGAAATACTAGAGTCTTTTTCTTTCACTATAGTGAAATTTAATGCATGATGAACCTCGTTAAAATTATCCAGGATGTTTTTTGCTTTCTTCTCATTTTTCATAATCGAAAATGTATCATTCACACACAAATATTGTATTTACCATGGAACATGAAAATGACGGGAAGTTCCATTTCCTTGACATCGCCATGCAACGCCTAGAAGATGGTAATCTCCAGAGGTCAATTTACCGAAAACCTACATGGAATGGACAATACTTACATTTTAATAGCTTTTGTCCAAATAGCTATAAACGAGCACTAGTCAAGACTCTGTACTATAGAGCAAGGAGAATATGCTCTACAGAGAAACTAGAGGAAGAATTCATGTTCCTCGAAAAGGTGCTGAAAAATAACGGTTACCCTCAAAGATTCATAAACAAATATGGAAGATGTGAAGACTCAAATACCAAACAAATCACAGTTGAAAAAAAGCCTGTCTTCATTCAACTAGATTTTAAAGGTGAAAACATTGCAGAAATGGTCAACAGAAGACTGAGAACATCACTAGCCAGAGCCTATCCTGCAGCTAAGTTGGTTCCCGTCCATCGAACAACATGCTCTTTGGTGCAGTCAAAAGTCGATAGATACCCTTCTCATGTTAACTCCAACTGTGTATACAAATTTACGTGTATCTGCGGGAGCAGTTACATTGGGAGAACAGAAAGAAGGGCACACCTCCGATTTTCTGAACATGTGCCAAGAAGCCTACGTCTCAAGGGAACAAACTCTTATAGCAGCGCTATCACTAGACATCTTCTCGACACGGGTCATGAGGTAGAAATCGAGAAATCCTTTAAAATTATCAATAGACAAAGGAGTTCCATTCTCCTCAAGTTTGCCGAAGCAATCTCTATCAAACGCTTGAAACCAGATTTATGTGTTCAGAAAGAAGCAGTTATTAATCTCTCTTTGCCCTGGTAACTGAATGTCTTTATTCTCTCATCTGATTACGTAATCTTTGTCTTTAACCTCACCCCCTTTTATATTCTGTAATTTTGCTTGTCTCTTGTTTCTATAG
>OX235277.1:5050650-5130161 GCA_944472155.2 Trichobilharzia szidati
CCAATCCAATGGCCAGTCCATGAATTCTAATTTCTTCCAATTCATGACATAGCCAGTCGCCAGTGAGCGTTGACCTTTAGTTCTTGTAGGAAGCCGTGACCAGCAGGGTGCAGCAGGTTGAAAATGGGGGCATTAACTCAATGTAGAAGACATTAAGAAATGATCGGGCTATGTCGTGAATTGTAAGAAATTAGAATTCATGGACTGGCCATTGGATCGGATCCCAGTGGCTGATGAATGGTCTACGAACTCGCTAACCTTGTAACCAGAAGTTCGTGAGTTCGAGCCCGTGTGATGGGTGCGTACTGCTGGAGAGTCCCAAACTAGACTAACGAAGCAACTGTCCATTACTCCCTGGCAGGTTTTCCAATGGTTTTCTAACTGATGTCAGCTCATGATGAAATCCTCGATCCATTCAAACAAAGCTAAACTGCTTGAAAATAATTCTATATATGACATTAATTGTTTTACCGCTTGACATTTAACTATGATTATAATCACAAACTATTCTTATTTCATGTATTCACACCTATGATTCGATTCCCTCACCAGATGTAATTTCTTTAAATGAAACCATATATACGGTTAAGAACACAATATTCAGCGAAGAGACTCTTTTAGACGAATTTATTATCAACCTGTACAATTGTATATATATGGTTTTTAAGAAATTATATCCGGTGAGGGTATTGGGTCAAAGGTGTGAATACATGAAGTAATAATAATAGTAGTATGAAATGCAATTAAAATATTTGTGATTATAATCATAGTTTAATGTCAAGTGGCAAAATAATTAATGTCATATATAGAATAACACGTAAGGTTTATAGATTTTGGAAGGGGTATATAACTATAGGATTAGTAGGAGAATATAAAATGTTACATAATATGGTGTGAAATTTGATAAGATAGAATTCAATATTATAAAAGTATAAAAATTAATAATTTTGTGTTTAAAATGACAAGTGGGTCAAGTGGAAAAGATTCAGAGTGAGAACAGTAATAATAATAATCGTATTAATAAGGGAAAAGTACATAGAATAACTAAATAAACAAAATAAGTAAATGTCTATCCCTCTACGGCCAAGGCAGTAGTAAGGACTGTACATACTTCTTTTATACACAAAGGTCTGGCTTAAAGTCATGAATGGTTAAGGCTTCCGCTGTCTTTAGAAGTCTGTAACGAAGAAAACGCGGCCGGCAAGTTAGCATGGATTCTATATATTATCTTGAAATCATGTTCAGGGTTGACAGAGTGACAGAAGTCGATCAGGTGTTCTAGAATAGAGCTTCGCACACACTTCCTTTCTCCCTTATAAAACCACGCTGCTGGAATATGTTCGCGTATCCACGTGGAAAGCGTCCTCTGACTACGGCCAATGTATCTTGCTCCACAAGAGCAGGTGAAGTGATAGATTCACATGGAGGCGGCCAGATGGGGGGGCTTATCTTTTACAGAGGTAGAGAACAACTTGCGGCTAGTGAACGTCATGTGTAATTTTGCTGCAAAGAATGTTTTACTGACTGATTTAGAGAGACGATTCTTTAGCATATCCGAAGCTTGATCACCTTTGAATTCCAAGTTCATGAATAAGATTTTCTTTGAAACTGAGTCGGTGACCAGTTTAGACTGCTTATCTTCCATGTTACTGTCAATAAATCGGTTCGCGTAACCATTTTCTGCGAGGGTGGCTTTTAAGAAGTCAAGTTCCGAGTCAACGGAATCAGAACTACAAATTTTCCTTATCCTAGAGCAGAGCGAATGAATTAGGTTCCCTTTCCTGGAAATAGGCACCCAACTGTAAAAATTAGTTAGTTGTCCGTTCCAAGTACGTTTCCGGTGGATAGATCTTTTGAGAGATCCGTCATGACGTCTGCTAAGGCACACATCAAGAAAGGGAATACTTAATTCGGACTCCTTTTCTACGGTGAATTGTAAAGAAGGATGCCAGTTGTTGAAAGCAAACAAGACATCATCAAGAATTACGCTCTTATCGCAGATAACGAAAGTTTCGTCTACGTATCTTTTATAAATGTCAAAATGACCGATGATTTGACTAAGTTGAGAATTTTCAAGCTTTGCCATAAAACAATCAGCCAACAAGGGACCCAGTGGTGCAACTGTACAGCTTGATAATAAATTCGTTGAAAAGAGTCTCCTCGCTGAATCACTTGTTTTAGATTTTCTATGGGAATTTTCCATGAATATACCATATACACTCATATATATATATCAGTATGTGTGTTGAAGGTAATTCAGACTTGTTCAAATTTCTGTATGTAAGGAAATATTTCATCGCGATGAGCATGATGATGGATGGATGGCTGATAGACGTGGGCGAGGTGGGCAATCGTGTGGGTGACAAAAAACAACCCACACAACCACCCTCTTCTGGTTCTGCTGTTGTTGAGGGAGTTGAGCAGAAAACAAGGCAAGAAAAAAGGCACGGCCAAAAATAAAATGTGTTGAATTGCGAGAATAATTAATTACCTTATGATTAATGATGCGTCTATTCATCATCCGGGGGAAATATCATATCCTGGTTGTTGTTGTTCCTTTTTTGTCAAAATTTTTATTTTCTTCATTATTATTAATAATAATATGACATCCTTTTTTCCTCTCTACTGGTGTCTCTACCCACTTCAAGTCCTCTTTCTTTCCTCTTCTGTCTGTCTGTCACTCCCCCTATCTCCCTCTGTTTCAATACATAAATCATAAGTTTCGTCATCAATCATTAATTTTTAGTCATATTTCCTTTTTTTTATTGGTCTGAGAGGTATTTATACCCCTTAGTTATTGCAGTAATTTTTAAAAACGTATATATATATATACATAAATATCCCTGACTGTATTAAAATTGATACTGGTTTGATTACGTAATATCTAGGCTAACCTTAGAAGAGTACATATGTTGCGTGAATTGCATTTAGGCACATTTATGTAGCGCCAAAAGAAAAAGTCTGTGTGGGGACATGGAATGTCCACACCATGTACGAGATTGGCAAAGCTGCCAAGATCACTAAAGAAATGAAATGATACGGAATTCAAGTACTGGGGATATGTGAAAGGAGATGGAACTGGAACGGACTCACCAAATTGTCATCGGGTGAGTCAGTGATCTACTCCGGTCATCCAGAGGATAACCACATACACACCGAGGGCATGGCTATCATGATGTCACCAACGGCAGCGAAGGCCCTGATGCAATGGGAGGCCATCTTGCCTAGGATAATTACCGCAAGATTCAACTCCAAAGGAAGGAAAGTATCAGTTATACAATGCTATGCACCGACAAACAACGCAGACTTCGAAAAGAAAGAAGAATTTTACAGACAACTACAGGCAACAATGGACAATACTCCAGCTGGTGACATTAAAATACCAATGGGAGACATGAACGCCAAACTGGGATCGGACAACACAGGGAGGGAACTCATCATGGGTAGGGAAGCTCTCGGAGAAATGAATGAAAACGGAGAACTCTTCGCTAACCTCTGCGCCTTCAATGAACTAGTGATTGGTGGCAGCGTATACAAACACAAGGATATCCACAAGGCTACATGGGTGTCACCAGATGGGCGAACCAAAAACCAAATCGACTTCATCTCAATCTCAAGGAGGTGGAGGCGCAGCCTGCTGGACACAAAAGTAAGAAGAGGAGCAGACGTTGGCTCAGACCACTATCTCGTATAAGGGACAATCCAAATCAAATTAAAAGCTTTCAGAGAAACAGGAGCTGCAGATGGACCACAAGCCAAGTTCAACACTCAAAAACTGAAGGACCAGGACACAAAGGATATCTTTACTGCAAGCATAAAGGACAAAGCTGAGACACAAATCAACATTAGCGAAGAGGTCAGCGTCGAAAAGCACTGGAACAACTTGAAGACAGTGTGGAGTGAAACCTGCATGTAAATCCTAGGCAGAAAGAAGAGACAGGACAAACAGTGGCTCACTACGGACACATGAGGATTGATAGAAGAGAGAGGGATGGTGAAACAAAAGATTCTCCAATGCACCGACGAGCAACAAAAACAGGATTTGAATGCAAGCTACAAGACGTTGAACAAAAGAGTAAAGAAGAGTACCAGAGAAGACAAAAGAAAATATTATGAAGCCATGGCAAGTGAAGCAAAACAAGCTGCAGGCAAAGGAGAACTTGCAACACTCTACCAAACAACTAGGTACCTATGGGGCAAAAGTTTGACACAAATTAGGCCGGTGGAGGATGACAATGGAAAGTCACTCACCAAAGAAGTGGAGCAAAGGAAACACTGGGCTGAACACTTCAGAAGACTTCTAAGTCGACCACCACCTACAACGTGCCCAACAATACCAACGACGGAGACAGAGCTACCAGTGAACACCAACCCCCCGACGAAATCAGAAGTCCTGAAGGCAGTCAAGATGCTAAAAGCTGGAAAAGCAGCAGGACCAGATGGAATCCCAGCAGAAGCATTGAAAACGGACCCAGAGACAACAGCGGACTTGATGACGCCACTACTGGAGAAAGTGTGGCCAGAAGGCAAAGTACCTGAGGATTGGAAATAAGGATACTTAATCGAACTACCAAAGAAAGGAGACTTAAGTCAATGCAAGAACTGGAGTGGAATTATGCTCCTGTCCATCCCAAGCAAAATACTAAACCGCATCATCTTGGAGAGAATCAAACATGCCCTGGATGAAAAACTTCAACCGAAACAGGCTGGATTCAGGAGAAACAAGTCATGCATTAATCAGATCGCCACATTACGGATCATCATTGAACAAAGCCTGGAATGGCAGTCACCTCTCTAACTCAACTTCATCGACTTTGAAAAGGCCTTCGACAGTGTCGATCGAGAGGTGATTTGGAAACTATTTCGCTTCTATGAGGTGCCACCGACAATTATACATCTTATCCAACAGCTGTACGAAAATGCCGCATGCCAAGTAATCCACAACGGGAAACGCACAGAATCCTTCGAAGTGAGGACAGGAGTAAGACAAGGCTGCCTCATATCTCCAATGAATTTCCTGACTGCAGTAGATTGGATAATGCGACTAACAGTGGGCAATGAGGAAACAGGCATAAAATGGACTCACACAAAAAACTTGGAGGATCTGGACTTCACCGATGATATATGTCTGATTTCCCAGAAAGTGGAAGATATGCAAGCGAAAAGCAACAAGTTGGCGACAGAAGAAGCATCAAAGATAGGACTTCAATTGGAGATAGAGAAAACAGAGGTGATGAAGATTCCTGGTCAATAACAACACCAACAGCAACAGATAACAATCAGCCTAAATGAGAGGAATGTGAAAGAAGCAACCTCCTTTACCTACCTACATGGGAAGCATCGTTTCAACTACAGGCGAACGGAACTGACGAGGATATCAAAGCAAGAATCGGAAAAGCAAGACAACCTTTCACTTGTCTCAAGTCTGTGTGGAGGTCAACAGCACTCAGCATCGAAAATGAGATCCGGATTTTCAACTTCAATGTGAAGTCAGTGCTACTATACGGATCAGAGACTTGACCAGCGCGTCATAAAGAGCATATCAAACAAACTACAGACCTCCACTAACAGTTGTCTTCGCTCAATACTCAAGATCAGATGGCCGGCGAGAAAAGATCAGCAACAGGGATCTCTGGCAATGAGCGAACCAACCAGGAACCGATTGTACAAGAAATAAGAAGGAAGAAATGGCGATAGACTGGCCATACTTTGAGGAAACCATCAAGTGACATCACTAGACTTGCCTTTGAGTGTAACCTGAATAGGAAGCGGTGGGTTTGTCGTCAGTGCAAGGGTGACTTGGAGGAGGTCATGTGAAGAGGAGATGAAAACGTGTGGGCAGACTTGGAGTCAGGTGAAGACTCTAGCAGAGAACCGAACGCAATGGAGACGCACGGCTGAAGCCCTATGTTCCTCTAAGAATTAAAGGAAATAATAATAATAATCGTAGCGTAAGTAGTAATAATAGTAATAATAATCTACTTTATTCCAAAAAAGACAGTACTTATATTACAGAATGGAATTCGCAGCATTTGTCACAATATGACATCTGATTTACTTAAATTATAAATAAAATTAACCAGAGGAATTTGTCCACGTTTACTAAATAATGTCAAAAATATTCGAAGCACGAACTGAGAATATTACATATAATAAAAATAATAATAATAACAGTGATTTTGTTTCAAACAGTATTTTCGATTCAGTTTGGAAATTTCAGCATGTTATAGATTATTGAATCTAATGTTCTGTTGATATAGTAGCACGGTGAGGGGAGAGACAAAATTAAGAGTTATAACACAGCTTAATTGATGTTCACACTTATGTAAAAATAAACAAATAAAAAACAAAAAAAATTGAGAGGATTATAAATAAAAGAAATACAATAACAATAAAGTTCGATGTTGTAAGAGTGGGGGAAATGGTTTATTTAGTAGTGCAAAGAAGGTTAGTTAGTTCATGCCTAACACTATTTTCATCACATAAAGTACGTGCGGCTAAATATGATATAGTGGAATTTTTATACTTAGACGTACGTGCATAAAGTCTTCTGAAAAGACTTCTTATTTTACCTGAGGAGACACAAGGTTGGAGCTGAGGTTAAGTAGAGTGGGTGCTGAGAGTCTGACAAAATTTCTTAAGCAGATTTGTTGCATGAAATCAAGCGCCTATCAATAGTGATGATGTCAACGATATGTCCCAATGGGATACCGCTCGCCTTACCGACAATCAGTCTTCAGAGTTCAACCAAATATGACATAGTCTTTTTTAAGCAATCTAGGAAAGAATAAGGGTGAACAGTAAAGAAGAATAGGTAAAATACACGAGTTGATAAACTATAAGAGGAGTGGTTGAGTTATGCCTGAGTGCCTTAACTTCTTAATGTAAAAGTTAGACGAAATATTCTTTTAGAAATCGCTAAGACATGGGAAGATCAGGATAGTTCAGAAGAAAGAATTTATCCAAGATACTTAACTTCAGACTTGGCTTCTATATCAGTATCATCAATTTCGCAACGGTCATAGGAACCAACGACTTCATTTTACTTTCGTTTACATCGGAAACTGAAATCAACAGTCAGACATTTGGAAGGATTTAGGTTAAGGCCATTAGACGAAAGCCATTTGCTAACTCCTGATAGAAAGCTGTTCATCTTAGTACAGTCTAGCTGGGAGTTAACAGACATTGAAATAGTTAGATTGTCAGCATACTTAACAAAGCTCACTTCGTCATCAGAGTGAAGCAAGTCATGTAAGAAGAAAGAAAACAGAACAGAAAAGGAGAAAGGACAGCACCTTGAGGGACACCAGCTACAGTAAGCAACGAAGTGGACGACTTTGCTTGACATAAAGTGTACTGCTTTCTTCCTGAGAAATAAGAATGCAGCCATTTGACAACCCAAAGGTAAACTCGTTATTAATCAGTGATCACTGCTTGTACAATGTTCCATAATTGATTGATTTTAAGTGGTACTTTAATATGACGGGAGTAGGACAAAGCTACCTACCATCAGACATTAGTTTATTCTTTATTGTGGCGGACTGGATTACTCAGAAGATATGAATACGTTGGACTGACTGATAAGAAGACTCTAGAAGATGTGAACTTCACGAATAATTAGTGTCGAGTGTGACAAAGGGAACGTGAAGGATTACAGGCGCAAACCGACAAGTTGTCAGAAGAGGCAGGTAGCAAAATGAGGACTTAAAGTGGACACACGTTGAGAAGACTGAGGCGATGAAGATAACCAAACAAATGGAACAACCAATACCAATCACGACCGACGGAATAAAGGTGAAAGTGGTCACTTCCTTCAACTGTCTAGGTAGCATCCAATGAACTACAGGCAGTTGGCACGAATGAATGTCTTGATGGGGAACTTAATAATATTAAACGGTTGATGAGTGAAAACGGTTATCCAGAAAAGTTTATTGCTAAGAATTTCTGAACATCACCCTATGTGGTTAAGCAAAGGACAAACGAAATCTATTTCGCAGCGCCATTCTATCTCATATTGTGGATACAGAATACAAGATTGGTGTTAACCAGGCTTTCAGGGCCATTTACCACATACCAAAAGATCTCAATTTCGCCACAAGAGTTTGATGACTAAATATTGCTGAGGCTGTTAAGATCCACATTAAGAAGCCTAATTTATGTTTCCAAAAGAAGCTAGTTCGCACACTGTCCTTACCTTGGCCGTCCAGGTTCTCATGATCCTCAATTTTTGTGGAATTTTCCCTAATTTTAGTTGACAAACTATTCGCTATTATATCTTTATTATTATTATAATTCAAGCATCTTTAATGAACTGTCATTCCATTGTGATCTTACTTTACAAATCGATATTATTTAAAAAAACTTAATATTGTTATTGACAACTAATCTAGAATATTCTATGTATATAAACATGCATATATAATTGTAGAGCCTGGAAGAGGAATTTATCGAAAATGATACTCTGCTAAATCTTTTGTGTTTTATGGATGTAGACGTCAAAATCAGAATAAGAAGGACAAGGAGGATAGTTCTCATTTTGAAATCACTTTGGAAACTTTCTAAACTCAACAAAAACAATGATATTCAGACTTCCAACAAAGTTGTTAACTGAGTTCTTCTTCATAGGTCAGAAACTTGACGTTCGCTTGAAGAAAAGTATTTTTAATAGTCTACTTCAGATTCTTATCAACAGCTGCCTCTCTCGACAGCTTTCTAATGAAGCTCACATGACCGTCCGGAAAGAATTAACAACAAGTTACTCTGGGAATGATACAATCAAAAACTTATCTTGAAGAAAATGTAGATGAATCGGACACAAGCTAAAGAGACCGTTGAATGACATCTCGTGCCAGGCTCATCTCTGTGTAAAATCCGAATGGGCGATAACAAATTAGACGGGGTTCAATATTCTTCCTTAACAGCGTATGGCCAGTCTATATCCAGTGTGATCTTCAATGTCGAAGTCATCTGTTAATGAATGTCTGCAGTCACCTGTTGAAAATGTATTTGTTGACGAATATGCTAATTCTCTGAACCCATAGAGAAGCGATGCTTGATTCTCCGGATCGTCTTGCTTACGCTGATTTCAGAGTAATGAAGGTCTTCTGTCTTGCTTTTCCAATCCTGGCCGGCATTGACATCTTTATCTGTACAATCGCCTTGTAGAATATCTTACCTCATACAATCTTGCCCGCCCTATGTAGTGTAGCATAATTATACTACTAAGATCGGTGAGATGAAGAGTTTACAAACAGATTGTTATATTATTTTTATTCCCTTGTGTTCCGAGTGGAACATGGGGCTTCAACAACGCACCCTCACTTTATTCTATTTCCTCTGTCCTCTTCGGCTGACTAGTTCCACGATTGACCATAATCCCTCATTCACTCCAAACCGCGCGATCTCCTCCATGTCATCCTCACACTGTCAACTCACTCGTCACATCCCATTGGGATTCCACTCGAGCGTTAGCCTGTACTGGATAGGATGTTATTTGAACGACGGCCTCCCCAAAGTATGCTATATCAATCTCCATGTACTCCCACATATTTGTTGAGCAATCAGCGGGGTAGGCATCTGTCGATAAAAATCTGCACTGACTTGTTGAAAGTACTTTTTATGACGAGCGCGGTGCAAGTTTCTAACCCGTATTTAAGAATTGACTGTTTCAACACTTGTGTCGAAAAGAATCCAAATCTTGTTCTCGATGTTGAGGCAGAGTGCAGAAGATTTACAAACTAGTTTCAGGTTTATGCAAGCATATCTTGCCTTTCTGATCCTCTCTGGCTGGTTGCCTTCTACATCTTTATTCGCGCTTTCCTCCTGCCTTTGGTTGAAACCGTGCTACCTGGTGAGACAAGTGAAGGAAGGAAGTAACCTCTGACAAATCTCTCCCGTTGATAGTAATTGGTGTTGGTCATTGTTGCCGCTGTTGTTGGGTGGACATCTTCTTGGCCTACATCTTTCCTGTGTTCACTCGGAGTCCCCTCTTTTCTGCCTACGTCTTCTGTTAGTTTGTTGGTTTTTGCCTGTAAGTAAGACTTCGAGTTTTTGTGACAGTAAACTTAAATCGTCCACGCACCAGATCCAGATATTCTAGAGTCTTCCTGTTGAACGGCCTAGAGTATTCCTGCCTTCTCACTCCCTGTTCACATTTTGACGCATAAAGCCGTCCATCGCAATAAAGAATAACACTGTTGATAATAGGCAGGAAGCCTTGTCTTACTGCTGTGTTCACTTCGAACGCTCCGCTGAGTTTTCCGTTGTGGGTCACCTGACACATGATGGCATTGTAATATAGCTGTATCCTAGTCTATCAACTGGCCAGTTTTCTAACCGGTCGCAAGCCTGGGTAAAATGGGACGATTAGGCGTAGGGCTAGAGACCCCTCCTTCAAAAAACCAATCAATTTGCAGCGGAAACTTCAACGCATAGTAAAAATATCATCAGATGGTTGAGAAGTATACCTCTCACTTATAGTTTTTAAGATATTCTATGTGACGTGTGCTACTTATTATAGTGACATGTCAAGTGCCCATTACGTCTCCTGTCATTAATAACTAAAATGCCTAATGAGAACAGCCCTTAAAGGTATGCAGAAATTGTATCGTAAATAGCTATTATACTCAGCGTATTGCTAAACACCGAGTTGGGCTTGGTTCCAAGGATAACAAAGGGGAGATCGTGTCATCAGGAGACGAAATTTTATCGGGTAATCGTGGAGACAGCTAAGTGAAAATGTACTGTCGAAACCCTGCGTTGTTCCACTGGAAACTCAAGGAGATAACAACAACAATTCAATAACACCCATCGTATAGTAGGTGTGTGTGTATTGGTACTCCTTAGCAAATAAGGATTTGTGTACCGCTACTGTTCACATGAGCGGTTTGTTCAGGAGTTGATATCATTAAGAGGACAATGGAAAAGTACCAAAGAGTACTGATTCGAACTGAGGACGTTTTGGTCACAAGACGAAATCGTAGACCAGTTTCTATATACCATAGTCATTCCAACAGACAACAATCAGCATAAATGGGAGGAACCTGAAAGAAACAACCTCGTTTACCTACCTGGGAAGCATCGTTTCAACTACAGGCAGACGAGGATATCAAAGCAAGAATCGAAAAAAGCAAGACAAGCTTTCATTAATCTCAAGTCTGTGTGGAGGTCAACCGCACTCAGAATCAAAAATGAGATCCGAATTTTCAACTCCAATGTGAAGTCAGTGCTACTTGCTATGTGGATCAGAGACTTGGCCAGCGCGTCATAAAGAACATCTCAAACAAACTACAGACCTTCATTAACAGTTGTCTTCGCTCAATACTAATCAAGATCAGATGGCCGATCATGAAAGATCAGCAACAGAGATCTCTGGGAGCGAACCAACCATGAACCAATTGTGAAACAAATAGGCAGGAAGAAATGGAGTTGGATTGGCCATACTCTGAGGAAACCATCAAGTGAGTGACATCACTAGACAAGCCATTACTGGAGTGGAACCCGAAAGGGAAGTGGCGAGTTGGTCGTCATTGTGAGGGTGACTTGGAGGAGGTCATGTGAAGAGGAGATGAAAGCATGTGGGCAGACTTGGAGCCGGGTGAAGACTCTATCTAGCATATAACCGAACGCAATGGAGAGGCACGGCTGAAGCCCTATGTTCCTCTAGGAATTAAAGGATACAATAAAAATAATAATAATCATTATTAGTTAATATTGCATATTTTAGCCCCAATATACAAAATTTCTTTGCTAAAATTAGTAACAGGACTATTGACTTCCGCTATTCAGATGGTCTGTGGTTGATATGGGATACCGACGAAACAATCAAAGGATCTATTTTGTGTATAAAATTTTGTAAAAACTATGTTTAACTTGTGGAATGTTGGGAACTTAAGGGAAAATCATTAAACAATAAAGGAAGAAAGATATACTACTGATTTCATCCATTTATTCCCATTTTGTAAATTTCAATAAAGCAAAAACAACTGTGATTTGTGCAGAATAAAATATCACAGGGAGGCGAAAAAAGGCTTATCTTCATTCAGCTCGATTAATAATAATAATAATTTGCTTTATTCCAAAACAGTACTTGCGATACAGAATGGAATTCTCAGCATTTTTACTACAGTATTGCATCCAGTTAGTATATTATCAATAAATAGAATTCTACATAGATTGAGGAAACCAACAGTTCATTATGACAACAATGCAATGGCATGTCGGTAGCAAAGGTATAGCTGAAACAGTGTTTAAGGTGTTAGAAAAGTGGGAGCTGTCTTGTTAACTGGCGTAAGCAAGAGAAAGAGACAAAGCAGCACATAACGGAAAAAAAGAGAGAAAAGGAAAAGAAAGAAAGAAAATGTTGTACCTATTGATGATGTGAGTTGGAAAGACGAGATCCAGTTGTACTACTGACTATTCAATGAATTATAGGTGTCACGCCTAATGCTTTCTTTATCACACAGAACACGAGCTAAGTAGGGTATGGTTGAGTTTTTGCATTTGCTGGTGCGAGCATATAGTTTTCTATATAGGCTTCTGGTCTCCAGACTGATGAGATGCAAGGGGAGAGTTGTGAGTGAAGAGGGTAGTGTGAGTTAGATAAAATGGACTTGGCCCATTTTAAGGGTGATAATATAGCAGGAATCTAGTTACCCGACTGATAGCTACTACCTTGACGTGTTGATCGAGCTTGCATATCGCAATGACCCAATGAGCTACACTGGCTGGAACTTACGTTCTTGTAGGTCCCACTATGCCAGAAAGGTTGTTTGGATAGCGGTAAGACAAAAAGCAGCTACCCGATCCAATACTATGATTCAAACAAATTCACAAAATGTCATGCCGGATCGGTCGAGGCCTGGATTGACAACGATCGCGCTTCCTGCTGCTGTGTCACAGGGTAGAAGTGATAAATATGCTACTGAGACACGCCAAACAAAAAAGAACAAACAAAAACAGGCCGCGTGTGACCGGCCTCAAGCAGTTGTCCCCTGGGCTCTGCGGTCACGCAATACTAACCCTTTCTCTATTTCAGGTACTCGAAGACTCAACCATTGAGAGTGGAAGACATGAAAAGACTAGCTGTCTTTGATCATAGGTGTCTGCGTTCTATCTCCCGCGTGAAGTGGTATAATAAGGTGAGCAATATTGAGGTTAGGCGTGGAGTGCTAGGTAGGTGGGAGGGGAAATCAATAGACGAGACTGCGAGATTACATCGACTGAGATGGTCGGGACATGTGTTACGTATGCCTAGTCATCGCCTTCCTCGACAATGGGCAATGTTAGCTGATATAGGGTCAGGATGGAAAAGAGCTAGCGGTAGTCAAACGAAAACATGGCACCAGTCAACGAAATCTACAACAGTTAGTCTAAGCCACGTAGGAAGATGTAGACTTCCTGGTTGGGGTCCTTGGGACGGTAAAAACCAATGGTTGGAAACAATTGGTGACATGGCTCAAAATCGTTCTCAGTGGCTGGGGCAGATGCATCCACTCCTTGTGACTTATGATTTCCAACTAAACTGTTTTGTTCTTCATTATTACTATTTCTTTGTCTCGCACCTCTGTTTACTGTCTGTAATATGCATTTCTCCTACTTTCTCCTCTTCTTTTTTGTGCTACACGGAGTGTGGCGACTTGAACTGCCGCACATCGGTGAAAGGTTCTATGTCGAAAACAGACAGGAATATAGTTAACAGAAGAGTGGATTGCTAATTATCTAGGTAGAACATATCCTGCAGCTAAGTTGGTTCGCGTTTAACTGATAACATGCTCATCTTTGGTGTAATCAAAGCTCGACAGGGTACCCTTCTCATGTTAAATTCTAACTGTGTATAAAGATTTGCATGTATCTGCGGCAGCAGATTTCAAGAATTGTACAAAAAAGCCTACGTCTCAAGGGAACAAATGCCTTCAATAATGCCGTCGCCATGCATCTTCTTCATACATTGCAAAATCTTTTAAAATTATCAATAGACAAAATAAGCTCAATTCTCATCAAGTTTACCGAAACAATCACCATCCAAATGCCTTAAATCCAATATGTGTTCATTTGATTATATAATCTTGAGCCTTAACCAGTCTCCCATAATTTATAGTGTAAATTTGACTTGAACTCACTATATTGTTACTCAATTTTTTCATTTTATTCACCTGTTGTGTTTATTACGTAACTCTCTTGCCACTCCACGTGAACATATATCTTTGTTTAAACTTGAACTCTCTGTGTGTAAACTATATAAGTGTAAAATTTTGAGCACTATTTATTCATATTAATATATGTGTAAAACTTGGGCACTGTGGTAGTAAGTAATTCCATATTAGTTTGTTTATTAGGTATATCACACAGTGAAACAGTATTATTTACTGGATGATGTTTTGAACAAAATTTATTGTTCATAATCATATCAACTGTAATCATACAACATCGAAACTTGAGTTTTATAGTTTTCTCCAATTTGTCGTAGAGGTAGTAGAATTTTCCAGATACCTGGCTGGACAGGTGATGAATCATTCCTATTACATGTATTTGTAGTTGATTCGATAAACAAAGCTTCTGTTATCAATCTCTCCCTATACCCTGCCGTTACATTAGATTTTAAAACTGTCATCTTATCCCATCTAGCCTATTGTATGGTTGTGTGTAACTGCATGTCGTGCTATAGCCAAACTCTTTTCTAGATTTCTTATCTTATTAGGGTCAGCTAGTCTAGATTTTGCTAGGTTTTTATGTTCAGCTAGTCTGACTGCCCCTGTTCTACTAGTTTAACCTATATATTTGACACAAAATCGAGCAAAGAATATTCTTTTCGATAAATTCCTCTTTTAGGCTCTACAATTATATATGTTTATATACACAGAATATTCTAGATTAGTAGTCAATAACAATATTAGTGTGTTTTCTAAATAATATCGATTTGAAAAGTATGATCACGATGGAATTGCAGTTCATTAAAGATGCTTAAATTATAATAATAATAATAAAGATATAACAGCGAATAGAATATCAACTAGAATTAGGGAAATTTCACAAAAATTCAGGATCATTCAAACCTGGATGGCCAAGGTAATGATAATGACTGAACTAACTTCTTTTGGGTGCACGATCACAAGGAATAATTGGTAGGAAGTAAAAGTAACATTAATCTGGAATGAGTTAACTAATTAAGAGTTACAAACACTGACTATTTATAGAATAATTCAAATGAACTGTAGTCAATATTTGACAGTTTATAAATATTTATGGAATAATTAGGCAATTAGGCTTGGAAACAAAAGCAAGCTGTTGTATATATAGTTTTTTGTTGTCACCAGGGCAGTGCAAGATTCACCACTGTCTCTTTCTGCGTACATAGATTTGGTTTAAGTCGTCTGATAGCAATTGCTTCAGCAAAGCGTAGCAAGTTAAGTTTCTTTCGCTTGTTGATTATTTTGAATGACTTCAAGTTGTCTACATTATGACCAGTGTCTAATAGATGACCTGATAATCATTCCAGCAGGGTATTAGATAAACTAAGTTGTTTTGTTTTAAAGGCTCTGCAGGATTGATGCTTTAACCGGCAAAGCTTCTTTCTAATTGAGTTTGTGGGTTTGAATGCCAGCCACTTTTATTCCTGCCTTGTTAAGAATTCTGCGTAGGGCTTCCGAGGTTCCTTCCTTGTATGGAATTACTATTGATGATTTAGATTCCTTATTGTTGGTGTCGTCATTAATGTTATTATTATTATCACTATTATTATCATTATTATTGTTATTATCACTATCGCTACTATCATTATTTATTTTATTTTTACATTTCCTTACGTATTTCTTGACTTATTTATCCGGGTAATTATTAAGTTTCAAGGCTTCTTTTATGTGTATCAGTTCCTGTTTTAGATTTTCCTTGGTACTACTATTATTCCTGACATCATCTAGTGTTACCATGGGACTGTACATAAACGAAACAAGCTCTTCAGACTGTATGCAGCTGATGAGAAGTCATCGAAATAAACAATGATGGTGCCATCTTTATGCTGCACAAACTAACGTTGTCCTTGTTTTATTCGAATACTACTACTGATTATTTGAAATGAGTAGTTATGAAAGTTACTCACATTAACTAACTAGTAGTGCAGTGTGAGTCACACCTGAGATGATTCAAACGCTTACTGGTTGAACTCCTCAGTCATATAAACAGACTAATTTCTCCTAACCACTAAGGAGGAACCATCATCTATTATTGATGTTTTAAAAACAGTAGTAATAACAGCTTTATTCTGAACAGCCCTTGAGTTCCGAGTGGAACATATGGCTACAACAGCACATCTCCACTTTGTTCCATTCTCGGCTGTCCACTTCAGCTGACTAGCTTCACGATTGCTGCAAGATCAATTCAATTCCCATCCTTGAATCAAGTCAACCTGTCCCGGATCAACCTATCGTTGTTGCAACCTAATTATCCCCCCTTTTTCATCCATGCCTAACGTGTCTATCCCCCCTTGTTTAATGAACTGTGTGTCTTTTTACATCGATCCATTCAGTCAGACCGTTGAACTCATGACCCAATCAGAGTATTTTTGTGAACTGTTATTTTTGCTGACCCATGTCTTACTTTGTACTATTCTGTCGAGTTTATCTTATTTATTGATTGGTTAAGCAGCCAATTAAATTCTATCTTTGTGCCTATGCTCTGTCTATCTCTTAACCGCTCTCTGTTTTATTGCCCTGCCTTACTTGGGTTCATTCTTCTACTGACTGCTTACCTGAACGGTCGTGTCTGATCCGGCTAGTTCGTAATTTTTGGCTTTAACGTTATTCCGCTCTGAAAGCGGTACCTTGCTTTCTGTTAAGCATTGTGTATTGTACTCTTGAAACCGTTAAGGTTTGTTGTATATATATTTATTGATTTGTTAATTAATAGTACCGTAGAAACAGTGACCGGCTTCTTGTTTGTTCTGGACCGGGATAGCCTTTATCTACGCGTGACTTAATTTCAAGCGATATTGCGCTTACAATTGCCCATAATCTCTCATCTCCTTCTCCAACTCACACTCTCCTCCATGTCGCCCTCACACAGACCACCAACTCATCGCTTCACATTGGGATTCTCTTCGAGACATTGCCTGGCGCCCGATGTCGTTCGATGGACTCATCAACACTATACCCGATCCATCTCCACTTTCTCCTACATATTTGATGAGCGGTCGGTTCTTGGTTAGTTTATCCCTACAGTTTTTAGTTACTAATTCTTTCTGGCCATTTTATCTTCACTGTGGAGCCAGTCAGCGAAGCGGGCAGCTGTTGATGTAAGTCTGCAACAGGCTGTTGGAAATCCTTTTCGTGATGGGCACGTAGTGCAAGTTTCTGAGCCGTAGAGAAGGATCGACATGACACTGGTGTTGTAAATCCGAATCTTTTTCCTTATCATGAGTAGGCGTTTATATAATTTAATAATTCCCATTTTATCATTAAGAACACAATATTCAACGAAGAGACTCTTTTCAGCGAATTTACTATCAAGCTGTACAATCGTATATATATATATGGTTTTTAAGAAATTATATCCCATGAGGGAATTAGGTCAAAGGTGTGAATACATGAAATAATAATAACAATAGTATGCAATCTCTCGTCGACTCAGAACCCACGCTCACAGAAAACGGTTACCCTAATCGATTTATTGACAGCGACATGAAAGACAAGCAGTCTAAACTGGTCACCAACTCAGTTCCAAAGAAAACCTTATTCATGAACTTGGAATTCACAGGTGATCAAGCCTCAGATATGCTCAAAAATCGTCTCTCTAAATCAGTCAGTAAGACGTTCTATGCAGCGAAAACACATATGACGTTCACTAGCCGCAAGTTGTTCTCTATGTCTCTGTAAAAGATAAGCTCCCCCGTCTGGCCACTTCCATGTGCATCTATCAGTTCACCTGCTCTTGTGGAACATGGTACATTGGCCGTAGTCAGAGGACGCTTTCCACACGGATGCGAGAACATATTCCAGCCTGGTGTTATAAGGGAGAAAGAAAGTGTGTGTGAAGCTCTATTCTCGAACACCTGATCGACTTCTGCCACTCTGTCAACCCTGACCATGATTTAAAGATCAAATACCGAATCCATGCCAACTTCCCACGTTTTCTTCGTATCAGACTTCTAAAGACAGCTGAGGTCTTGGCAGTTAATGACTTTAAGCCAGACCTTTGTGTACAAAAGAAATATGTACAATCCCTACTTCTACCTTGGCCGTAGAGAGATAGACATTTATTTATTTTGTTTATTTAGTTATTCTATGTACTCTTCCCTTATTAATATTATTATTATTATTGCTATTCTCACTCTGAATCTTTTCCACTTGACCCACTTGTCATTCTAAACCCAAAACTATTAATTTTTCTATTTTTCTATTTTTACAATATTGAATTCTATCTTATCAAATTTCACACCATGTTGTGTAACATTTTATATTCGTCTACTAATCTTATAACTATGTATCCCTTTTCAAAATCTATACACCTTAGGTATTATTTTATATACGACATTAATTATTTTGCCACTTGACATTAAACTATGATTATAATCACAAATATTTTAATTGCATTTCATACTACTATTATTATTATTTCATGTATTCACACCTTTGATCTAATTCCCCCACCGGATGTAATTTCTTAAAAGCCATATATGTATACGATATTACAGCTCGATAATAAATTCGCTGTCGAAAAGAGTCTCTTCGCTGAATATTGTGTTTATATAATTTACAGAATTTGTAAGCGCAGTTTCGTGCATGATATTTTCTCATCGTCTAGGTCATTCAAATAGAAAATAAATCGGATGACATAGTTCCATCTGACCTGAAGCGCAAACTAATCCCCCATATTCTATCACTATTTTATCCCCGTAAAGAAATACACGACACTTTGTGGAATGACAGTTATGGAAACTTCAGAAGAAAATTGTGGCAAACCAAGGATATACGATTCAAGAATGGTCATCTTAGGTACTGGGATAAACTGCCTTCAAGTTTATTAGAAACTTGCCAATCATTATTATTATTGTTTCCTTTAATTCCTAGAGGAATATAGGGCTTCAGCCAAGCGTCTCCATTGCGTTCGATTCTCTGCTAGAGTCTTCACCTGGCTCCAAGTCTGTCCACACGTTTTCATCTCCTCTTCACAGGACCTCCTCCAAGTCACCCTTGCACTGACGACCAACTCACCGCTTCCCTTTCGGGTTACACTCGAGCGATGGCTTGTCTAGTGATGTCACTTGATGGTTTCCTCAGAGTATGGCCAATCCATCTCCATTTCTTCCTACCTATTTGTTTCACAATCGGTTCCTGGTTGGTTCGCTCATTTCCAGAGATCTCTGTTGCTGATCTTTTCTGGCCAGCCACCTGTACTTGAGTACTGAAGGCCTGTAGTTTGTCTGAGATGCTCTTTATGACGCGCAGTGCAAGTCTCTGATCCGTATAGGAAGTAGCACTGACTTCACATTGGAGTAGAATATCCGGATCTTATTTTTGATAATGAGTGTTGTTGACCTCCACACAGACTTGAGATTAATGAAAGCTTGTCTTGCTTTTTCGATTCTTGCTTTGATATCCTCGTCAGTTTCGTCAACCTGTAGTTGAAACGATGCTCCCCTGGTAGGTAAAACAGGTTGTTTCTTTCAGGTTCCTTCCATTTATGTTGATTGTTGTCTGTTGTTGTCGTTGCTGGTGGTGAGGTTGCTCGAGAATCTTCATCACCTCTGTTTTCTCTATGTTCACCTGAAGTCCTATATTGTCTAGATGCTTCTTCTGCCAACTTGTTGCTTTCCGCTTGCATATCTTCCAGTTTGTGGGAAATCGAACATATATCATCGGTGAAGTCCAGATCCTCCAACCAGTAGGTTGTAAATATTTAAACTACCCGCCAGAGGTCATTTTTTACTACATTAAAACAAACTAAATAAAAGAAATTATATGCAATGCATATTGATGGAGGTTTTCCAGTAGCCTAAATTTTAAACAGACTACCTTGATTTCCCATTCAGATTAGAAACAGAATCAGGTTCTAATTAGAAAAAAACCTATACATCCTGACCTTAAATGACCCTCCCTAAATGTTAGACAGACAATGTACTTCTTTGTGTGTGAATGTGTGTGTATGTGGCATTTCTATCCAGTAAATGGTTGATAAAAGTTCTGAAATACTCTAGGAAGTATATGAAAAATTAACAATGACAGGTTATTACTGTTGTACTTATAATTCTCATTGTTCTAAAGTTCAAGTTTCATGTTACACCTATCACAGTCCATCACCCCAATCCTATCGCCCATCAACGTTCATATTACCCTCCATAGAATACAAGAAAGAATACAGAAACCAGAAACTAAATATTTATGATTTAGCCCTTTGTTTTCATTATTTGTTTATATATGCATCTAAGTTTTTTTCTGGTTGTAATATTTCTTTAAAAAATATTTTTTTTCTATGTTTCTTTATTTTATTATCCTTAGATTGTATTAATTTTCATTGTTTGACCTATATATATTTCTTTTCTTGTTCTGTTTTTGCGTTACTTTGGCTCAATGTTCAATGGGTACATTGAACAGCGGGTAATATGAAATTTGATTTTGCATGGAATCAGAAAAAAGCTTCAGTTTGCTTTTATATTCTTAGAAATGAGGTTGAAGAAATAAGGGAAAAGTAAGGGAAGCAAAGAAATATGATCGATCATGTGATCTAATTTTTATTATTATTATTAATTATAATAGGTAAAATGTCTTATATCATCAATAGGTCATATTCTGTCTTTGTTTCTTAGAATGCTGTCTACCTCTCTCTCTCTCTCACCTTCTAATTCCAATAAGTGAAATGCACTCACGTTAGATTTCTTCAGCCTCAAAAGCTTATTAGGATGAGATACGTTGATCATCACTATGAGAATTTCTATTTATCTTTTTTGTGATTGGAAGCTTCTGAATGAAGAGATTGGATGGTTTTCTGGGGTTAGGGCCACTAGTCCCACATCCAAACTTCCCCCTGCTTTTCCTGACTTAGGACTGCCTGGGGAACTAGACAGCTAGGGAGGATGTCAAAACCAAAGGGGACTGAAAGGGCAACACAGATCTTTATCACTCTGTACTCAGTATAAACAACAAAATCCGGATTTTCAACACCAAAGTACAGGCAGTCACTTCTTTTTGATGTGATTGTGTTCTCTGAGCTGAATAGTTAATTTGCGACGCTTTCATCACCTTCCTAGGTGACATCTTCAGCGCATACTTCAATGTGTTGAAGTGAGCTTTTAGATTTCTCCGCGAGTTTATTAATCATCTCTCCCGCTGACCTTGGACGTGATTCGTTGTTTTTGTGTGTTTTCACACCTTATAGGCTACTTGTATTGGAACTGATTGTTTTTTTGACTTGAACTTTGACCCTAGGAGGGTGATGAAATCTTCGCAAATTAACTATTCAGCTCAGAGAACACAACCACATCAAAATCATCCACCTGAGCTACAAATCTTCTACATCATACCGAGTATGTGAGGTCATTTACATACTGCAAACTAGTAGTAGATTGGGTTCAATTAGATTATTGAAACATAAACATTTAGCTAGACGTCGAATTCAGTTATGTCTCACATCTACTATCTTCAAGTTCCAAGGCAAAATATATCGACAACAAACAGAAGGTGTAGCAATGGGCTCACCAATATCCCCTATCGTAGCAGATATATTTATGGATGGCTGGGAAAATATGGCTCTTAATCCTACTCCAAAACTATGGTGGAGATATGTGGATGACACTTTCAATCACAGTGTTAGAAGCAGAACATATCTCTAGCTTCTTGACATTCATAAATTCACTAGTAGAGGGAATGAAATTCACATTTGAATCGGAAAATGAACAAGGGAAATTAGCTATGTTAGATTGTAAAATAAAAGGAGTAGAAAAGGGTAAACTGCACACCAGCGTTTATAAAAACCAACGCATTCTAATAGCCATTTAGGCTAATTCATCTCATCCGTCACCTATCTGTAAAGGCAGGCTTAGTTAGGTGTCTAACAAACCGAGCCATAGCACTAAGTATCACAAAAACAGACCTAAATGATGAAATAAAACAGATAGAGGAACCGTTGGTGTTGAATAACTATCCTATAAAATTCATTAAAATAAAAATAATGAGGAAACTAGTAATGACAACATAAATAAGAGAGAATATAAGGCATCTACTGTTTTACCATATAAGGAGGGGACATCTGAGACCCTACGTAAGATTCTCAATAAAGCAGGAATTACGGTGGGGCATTCAAACCTATAAACTCACTCAGGTAGGACAAGCTCTGTAGGTTAAAGGACCCTGTAGGCTGACCCAATTAGACAAAATAATATAATTTACAAAATACCCTGCAGTGACTGTGAGTTGAGTCAACTACATAGGTTAAACTAGTAGATCGGGGATAATCAGATTGTCAGAACAATAGAATTTAGCTAAGGTAGGAATGGTTGACCCCGAGAAGATAAGTAATTTAGAGAAAAGCTCAGCAATTGCAGTGCATGTAATAACACACAACCACACAGAGGGTGGGAAAGGGTTAAAATTCTAAGAAGTAATCGAGGTAGGTGAAGAGCGAGAGGGATTGATTACTGAATCGTTGTTCATCGAGTCTACACCCAACACAACACATGCAACAGAAATGACTCAATGCAAATACCAGAGATATGCATGGAAGATATTATTACCACCGGTCAGTCAAATCAGAGGAGGATAATAAATAATCTTAAAATTCTATTTCAATTCAATTCAGGCACATCACAACATTCTAACAAGTTACTTATTTTGACCAAAACAACACTCGTCCTATTTCCCATCTGATTGTAATTCATCAATAGCACTCATATTATTACTTGTGAATGTACATTATCTCAAACTGACTTTTATTCAAATATCTAGTCAATTCCACACATGTATATAAATGAAGGAAAAAAGTTGTGTGAGTAGCTTGATATGATTATGAGCAATAATTTGTGCTCGAAAAGGTGGTCATCAGTTAACATGACTGTACAACACTGTGTGACTTATCAAAATAAAATCTTCGCCATAATTGAGTTATACTCTACCACAGTGCCCATATTTTATACTTATATGAATAATAGACTTAGAATGATTGACCCTGCTAAGTTAAATAACCTAGAAAAAAGCCCACCCATTGCATTGATGGGACAGGGTGAAAGTATTAGAAAATAATGCAGTTAGTTTGAGACAGAGAAAGGGAGGTTATTCACTGAATTCTTGCTTATCGATTCAACACCACACATGTACAATCGGCATGACGCAACGCCTATGCCTACCTCAGATATGGAAAGTGGCAACTAAAAAACAAGGGAAGATGCATGGAGAGAAAGGAGAAATACGTAAAGTGCAAATTATGAGGCCCTGTGACTAGATCAATATGATTAGTGATACTACATCTTTGTGTGTGTATGTGTGTTATTTCATATGCACTTATCTAATATAGAATTACGTTGTGACAGAATGTCCATGTTAGAGCCTCTTCGGTATTATGTACCCATGAGGCCAACTAGAGTTCATACACTTGAAAGCTAATCAAGCGTCCTACGTCCTAAGGGGGAATGGTGACCACCTAGGTATTCTGATGTGGATGCAAGAGGAAGTGACATTGACCAGAGGTTGTGACATATATCCCGAATAGGCAAGATTAAGAACTGATGGACTGGCTAGTCAGTGGGGTGATCCTGTAATCTAAATTTACTGGGTTCCATTTTTCTGGTAGGTGAAATAATGATTACGTATTACTGGAAAATTAAATTAAAATCCGAATTTTGTTGTTGATGTTGAGTGACATCAACAACAAAATTCGGATTTTCAATACAAACGTCAAGTCAGTTCCTCTTTACGCACGGATCAGAAACTTGGCGGGTCACAAAGAATATTTCCAACAGCCTGTTGCAGACCTTTATCAACAACTGGCTGCGCTCTATACTGAAGATCAGATGGCCGCCGGAAAGAATCACCAACAAGAAACTATGGGAACAAAGAAACAAAACAAGAACCAATCACTCAACAAATATGCAGGAGAAAGTTGAGATGGATTGGACACTCGTTGAGGAGGCCACTGGGTGACATCGCGCGTCAGGCCATTTCTCGAGTGGAACCTGAAAGGGAAGCGACGAGTGGGACGTTCAAGAGTGATATGGAGGAGATCGTGTGAATAGGAGTTGAAACATTATGGATTAACATGGATGAGGTGAAAAGTACAGCAGAAGACAGAAGCAAGTGGAGACGTGCAGCTGAAGCCCTATGTTCCACTAGGAACCCAAGGGAACAATAATAATGATAACTACTGGAGAGTTTCAAAAAGGGACGAAACAGCCACTCGGTACTCCTTGCTCATTTCCAATGGTTCTCTAACTGATACCAACCGGTGATCAAATCCCTACAAACAAACTCATTAAAATTATTGTGATTCTCACCAGCGGCTGTCTACAGAACGAAGATGATCCACAGTTCTAGTGAGAAGTCGTGCAAAGTGAGTAGGGTCCACTAGGTCTATAGTCAGGACAACTACTCACCGATAGCATTGACTGGAATCCAGTTGCGCTGAAAATTCACGAGTTTGTAGAGGTTAGAGTTCATGAGTTCGAACCCAAAAACTAGGACGAAACATCTGTGTACAGTCCTTTCTTTCAGGTTTTCAACAGTTCTCTAGCTGATATCAATCCATGCTTAGTCAAACTTGAAACGCATCACATCTCTACAAACTAACTATTAAATAACAATAATCTGAATTACAGCAGACAACTTGAATTACAAGTTGACAATAAATCGATAAATCTCACTTTGACAATCCTTTAGTCTATCTAAGTGACAATATCTTAATTAATATTCCAAAGTACTTTTACAAACTAAAGTAGAAGCAATTTATTCTAATCACTACTAATTACTACTTCCTTGAGAGAAAAAACAAAATAATCACCGATTCAATGAGTTAATAGTTTATTAAAATTTCTGAAGGGAAACTTGAAAAACAAAACAAAAAAAAGAGAACGTGACGAGTGGAACAGGCTAGTCGACCAACGCACCAGCTAACCAACCAATTGAACAAGCAAATTAACAAACGAAATAGTCCGACAAATTTTGTATTTTTGTGATCTAAATGTAAAATTAAATGGCCAGTCTACACGGTTCAATGAGTGAGTTAATTAATTCTAACCCATTGCACGCCTCCTCCCCGACCTTATCCTCTTCTCCTCTCATCTTCATCACAGAATCCAACGAAAACCAGTCTCAGGGAAGAACCAACAAAATAAATCAATATTATTTCAACATTTTGTCTAGTTTTTTTTCATTTTTTTCTCTTCTGTTTTTCTGTCTCAAAGAATTTTTGTCTTGAAATAAAAAATGAGATAATTGTTGACATGAAAAAACAAAAAAAAAATAGTTTGATGATGTTTTAATTTGGGATGACAAACACTGAAAACCAGCTAGAGAGTATAACTTTACATGGCTGTTTCGTCCTAGTTTGAAACTCATCAGGAATTCGAATCAAGGAGTCCTCCGGTTACAAATCAAGCGCATAGAACATTCATCCAAAGGCATCAGACTCTTCAGTAGCCAACGTATGAATTCTTAATTCTATCAAAAAGTTGGAGGAACTGGATTTCGACGATGTGATGCATGTCTGATTTTACACAAACACTGGAAGATATGCAAGTGAAAAGTAACAAACAAGTTGGCAGAAAAGGCGAGCATCAAAGATAGGACTTCAGATGAACACACAGGAGACAGAGATGATGAAGTTTCCTGAACAACAGCAGCAACAACAGACAACAATCAACATAAATGGGAGGAGTCTGAAAGAAGCAATCTCCTTTACCTACCTACCTACCTACCTACCTACCTACCTAACCGGGAAGCATCGTTTCAACAGCAGGTGGAGGGAACTGATGAAAGTATCAGAGTGACGATTCGGAAAGCGAGGCAAGCTTTCAGTACTCTCAAGTAAATCAGTGTGTAGACCAACAACACTACTCAGCATGAAAAATAAGATCCGAATTTTCAACTCCAATGCAAAGTCAGTACTACTTGCTATGCGGATCAGAGAATTAGTGCGTCATGAAGAGCACTTCAAACAAACTAAACACCTTCATCAACAGCTGTCTTCGCTCAATACTTCAGTCAAGATCAGATGGTCGGCCAGAAAAGATCAGCAACAGGGATCTCTGCCAATGAACGAACCAACTCAGCAGGAACCAACTGTGCAACAAATATCCTGGAAGAAATGAAGGTAGACTGGCCATACTTTGAGAAAACAAACCGTCAAGTGAGTGACATCACGCAATAAGCCATCGCTCGAGTGGAATCCGGATAGGTAGCGACGAGTTGGTCGTCAGTGAGAGGGTGACATGGAGGAGGAGGTCATGCGAAGAGGAGGCGAAAGCATGTGGGATGACGAAGAGCCAGGTTATGAAAACGTTGTCGAAAAACCGAACGCAATGCAGACGTGCGGCTAAAGCCCTATATTCCTATAGGAAATAAAGGAGACAATAATAATAATATAATACCAACTGGTGGGCGAACTTCAAACGTATCAGATACCCGCGCCTCAGGTTACGATCATTTCTGTGATACTTTGTGTCTGTCACTCTGAAACTTAGAAACAAGTCAAACTAGTAAAAACGTCCCATCGGGGGTGATAAGACTTCACACTAAGGATTTTTGAAATCCGCACAACCGGAGCGGACGGTGGGGATAGGCCACATAAATCAGGGCTTTCATAGATCACAAATTTTTTAACTCAGACATCATTTCCCCTAACTGGTAGATATTTTGGTACTGGATGACAGCAATTTATCCACATGAATGATATTCTCCATCACTAAGATTTCTTATTGGCCGACATTCTGTAATCATTAAGTAAATTATAAGACTGCATAAAGAAAGAACGAACATAAATATTTGCAAACAGGATAATACGAGCTCATTTTACCTCGCGGATTCTCCTCAGTTGCGTAAGAACCTTAACAAAATCAAAATATTAGTTGCTAAATGTGGTTTTAATACAATTTTTCCCACAGACAAAATACAAGGCACGACAACAGATTGAATTTGTACATATTATGATGGAGAGTTCAGGCGTTCAGACACCATTTTGTAACTTATAATCAAATTCTGTCTAGGGTGCGCACAAGTGAAGAGAGAATCCACTATATTAAACGACCTCCTACTATCCTGCAAATATGTGTTCGTTCTTTCTTGATTCAAACTCATAAAGGGAACCAACTGTATGAAATTGTAGGATTCTTTATTTTCCAGTTGGATATTGAATTGACTTCAGTTAAGGACCTCGGAAAACCAATGTGTGGTAGGTAGACATTTCGCCTTAGTTGGGCACTCTTTAAAAGTACGCAGTCATAACATTGGTTGTTACTTGAGCTACATATCGATCATCGATTAAGGTTAAAATTGATGGAGCTGTGTCTGAATGCTTAAAATGCTTGCCTCTTTACCTGAAGTTCGTTGATTCGACTCCCCGCTGAAATTTATCGGTGTGTTCTCCAACTGAAGTCAATCTCCAATGAAACTTGAAATTTTTTCTGTCAAATCTCTAGAATCCAGACCTCCTGCATTTGCTTGTAAGCATTCTACTATAAGACCATAGATGCAGTTTAACTAACAGGAAGTCAGGGTAGCAGAATTCGTGTCTGTCGGTAATTGTCCACGTGGTAGATCTGCAACCTCGAATGGATCGGTTTCCTTTCGGAAATTGGGACCTGCATCAAAAACCTTACTAGTAAGATACCAAAGTTTCGATCAAATATTAATTGAGTATTAAAATGCTATGGTGATAAATGTCCAGTGTGAAAATCAACCAATCAGAATTAACCAGCGTAATCGATCGATATCTAGTTTGGGAGTAAACCAATCAAAATTGGCCTACTTTTCATTCCACTTCATTGTATTTCCTGGCTTAAGTAGTGCTGTCTTAGATATCGGTCAGCCGTTGTATATCTTGTTGTCGGCGTAGACAAAAGATACTCGTGATTACACCCTCCGTCACCAACACAGCGTCACTATTACACCTTTTTTTATTCCTTCACGTTCCCAGCGGAACATAGGGCTTCAAGCTAGAGGCTTGAAGTTTCGGTAGCAGTGTTTATTTTTACAGGATGGGGTTGCTAGCCTCATGCCCAACCTTTCTGCTCTATCAGCTTTATTACTGGCTTAGTGAGGTAAAGGAGTGCGTCGGCCGGGGATCGAACCCCGGACCATTTGCATGGTCGGCGAGCGTCCTAACCGCTGTGCTACAGACGCACCGCTATTACAACTTAACGTTCTACAAAAAATAATATTATTTTACATTAACTAACTATTAACTCAGAAATTTAATCGGCATTCTGATGTTGAACATTTTTTCTGACTTTTTTATTATCATTGACGATACTATAATGGTTATTTATACTTCCCGCTGTAATTATATTCTTCTGTTTCTATAGTAACATATGGGGTTTTAGAACAGTAGCAATAATAAAACAAAAAAGAGACATATCCGCATATCGCAAAAGGAGAGTAGATGAATCACTGCTTGTCAGCAGTCAAAATAGGAGCCAAAAGTAAATAATAATAATTGAAAAAAAAACAAATATATTTATAAACATTCATGATCTGTCAATGTTCTATTGAACAATACTGCTAATAATAATAATAGTAATTGCTATTACTTTTATTACATGTTTGATAGTCATTAATTGACATGCCGGTTTCATGATGGTTGTGTTTGCCTTAATTAAACTACTAATGAGGGAAGAGAGTTGTATAGTGACTCCATCAACCCTTATCTGGATCCCGCTTTTATTTACAACTATTCCCAAGCAAACTTTTCGTAGAACCTTAAGTATTCATTTATGGTTGTGTTCATCTATGAATTGCATTTGACAGATGACACTAGATAAACTAATAGCTCAAATTATTAACAGAAATTTATACATAAAAATGTGGAGATAGGCTTTCCCATCCACTCTGTGTTTTACCTTCTGCTCTCCCTCTTCTGTCTCTCTATCTCAGCCTTCATCTATACTCTAGTGAATATTCATCAAACATGATCGTGTAAAATACAATAAGGTAAATGAAAGCGTTTGTTAGTTAGCATAAATCCATTTCTACTTCAAAAAATTGATTTTGTTATGATAGTCGATGTTCAGCCCAGAAATCAACCAATCAGAAATAGGCCCACGTAAATGATCGCTGTCCAGTTTACAAATAAACCAATCAGAAATAGGCCCACGTAAATGATCGATGTCCAGTTTACAAATAAACCAATCAGAATTAGCCTACGTAGAATAACACAACTATTTTATTGATCATGATTACAGACTAAATGACATATCCTTGATGATATTTTAAAATCATACATTATTGAATGAAATATGGCTTGCAGCTTAAGTTGTTGTTTATTCTCGATTAAGTAGTGCGCGTTCATTGAACAAGTAGCTGTTGTATAATACTACTGTGGACGCAGTCAACTGATTGTCATGATAGGAGCATCTGTGTCAAACTCGGCGTCCCTATTTCGGTCTCAACTTCCTGGGAAACGTAACAGATTGACAGGATTGAACTAGATAAAAGAATCTGAACAACTTAGAATGAATTGTCGACCGGTTATCTGGAAAATAAACACAAAGACATACATTCTGACCAAACAGCGAATCGAAGTCGAAGTCAAGTTGGCGGAAGAAGCAGCCAAGATAGGATTTCAAGCAAACACTCAGAAGACTGAGGTGATGAAGATAACCAATCACTATCAACAGAAGGAATTCAAAAAAGATCACTTCTTTCACTTATCTAAAGAAAATCATTTCACAGATCAAGATATCAAAATGAGCATTGGATTAGCCAGAGAGACCTTCACCCCCTTGAATTCAAATTGGTAGACTTCTGTACCCACTCAGTATAAACAGCAAAATTCAGGTTTCCAATACGAATATTAAAGCAGCCAGTCATTCTTTATGGGTCAGAAACTGAGCAAGCGGGTTACCTCAAACGTTTGTCAACAGTTGACTCCATACTGAAGATCACATGGTCGACCAGAAGAATCAGTAACAAGAAACTCTGAGGAAAAAACGAACCGAGAACATACTGATCAACACACAAGTTGGAGGGTATGGAGGTAGATAGTATGCAGGCTGAGAAGACTGTTGAGAGATATTGCGTTCCAGGCTATCACTTGAGCGGAACGCGAACGGGAAACGATATCTCTGGCATTGAGGAGCCATTTTGAAGAAGAGCCTATGGGTAATCGTGGACTTGGCTCAAGAAGTCTTTTATGGAAAGAAGTGTGGCAGTTCGGATTATTACTCCGTAGTTCTATATATCGAAATGATACTCTGTGTCCGTTTTATATGAGAACATGCCTAAACAGCGACATTGTTTCTAACTAGAGAATCGCATGACGTAAGTAGATATATTCGTATATCGATTTTGTGGAAGAAAGATTCAATTACAAAACCTTGAGTCCCGAAATATATTAAAAATCTGTTATAAATTATCAAATAGCGTACTAATCAAGCTTATTAAAGCGGCGAAATCCTCTTCTGATTCAAATATTATAGCTTAGCTGGAAGCTACCATCTGGATTATGTTCCAAAATTTACAGACATACTCAAACACACAGTAGATTTCTACTAATGGTTAGAGTGAATATTTATCCTCCATTGAGAGTTTTCTGGCATGAATTTAAGGGAATACTTAAATCCTAACATGAAGATGAATTCAGTAGAAGTTATTCTGGTGAATGGTGACTAGCAGTGGTGGAATCCATAAAATGGGCATTTCGTTATACCTGCGGCCTGTCACCATGTTTTGCCCGCATTTGTCAGTAAGTGGTGGTAATCCTAATCAGACTCAAACCCAGAACTTATTTTCAATTCAAGCCTCCATACTGGGAGCCGAGATATAAACTAAAGGCAAACAGTTTGGTTCAATCCATTAAGAGAAAAATCAAAAATTGGAATTCACTTGCCATTGTCTTTGGGCTTGACTTATATCCAGAAGGTCCTGGGTGTCAACAATATTCAAACTGAGGAGATCTACCTGTCCATTATTCTCCGATAGCTTTCCACTGGTTGTCTAACTGGTATCAATCCCTGACCAAACTTGTTTCTCGCTAGTGACTGGCTACCAGACGACACTGCTTGGAGTCCCAGCGAGAAATTGGGACCAGCGGGCTCCATCAAGTCATATGTGAGGACACATATTCGTGATGGATGAGAGTCGCGGCTAGTTTCATTTACGCTAAAATCACGAACTGATAGAAGTCAGAATTCATCTGTTATGCATTGGGCAGTCGGGTCCCTGTGGCTAAATAGTCTGAAGGTCCTGAGTTGAAGCCCCGGTGGGTGCATTCCAAAGGAGGACGAAACGGCTGTGTGCTGTAATTCCTGTTAGTCTTAAACAGTTCTCTAACTGATTTCAATCTGTGGTACTGGAACTTCGAAAATAAATGTAACTGAGTCTAGACACACGATTGGTATTTTTGAATATTTTATCTCAGGTAAGCCCACCATGGACTGATGTTAGTTAGAGAACCACTGAAAAAAACAGCACGGAGTCTTTTGGTGATCATCGCACCAACTGGGTTTCAAAGCAAGGACCTTCCGATTACAAAGCAAGCTCGTATTCTGTCCAGCCACTGGTACCCAGTTCAACAGCCAATGGATTCTAAATCCTATCAATTCGTGGTTTTAGTGTGATCAGCAACCAATGTTATCAGCAGCAAGTTTTTCCCTACTCCCAACAGGAGAGACCCCACTGGTCATGACTTCTGGCCAGAACTCCAGGCGACTTTGTCCTATACCACAGATTTATATCACCTAGAGAACCACTGAAAACCAATGGTTGAGTACTGCCAATGAGTTCCAAACCAGGATGAAACAGCTGTCCAGTACTCCATGCTGGTTTTCAATGCTTCTCTAGCTGATATCAATCTGTGATCTTGAAAATATTACACTTTATGTCTTAAGCTACTGAATAACCTAATAAGTAGTTTGAAATAGCCATACCTGCGCACTTATGTATCTGCATATATATATCACGTCAAGGATGACTGTTTATTTTACATTTGGCGTCGATCACATGAGGCTGTATTATCTAATTCTGCCATTTCCTAATACCACTTAATTGTTTCTGTCCACATTAAAGTATATAGGTATATCCATTAATTTAGAAGTTGGTAAATCATTTTATATTCATTGAATGCTACTCAATGTTAATGACACAGTGAGAGTAGGCAGTGCTGTGTTTATTTGCTGGCTTGTTAGCCAGCTGGCCCGTGTTAGCAGTTGAGTTTCTATCTATCTACCTGCCTAACTACCTTGACATGTATTCACTGCTTCACATGATCAAAGTAATTGACAATTAATTAACTTATTTATTTATTTTAAACAAAGAATTTGTTTTGTTTTATTTTGTTTATTTATTTATTTTTTTCTACTTGACATATATGAGAGATAATTTACTGAGTGGATAAACGGATGGTTGAATGGGTAGATGGGTGTAGGGGAGGAGGGATGGAAAGATCATTGAATCGGATTGTTATAGCTGTTGTTCTCCATGTTGTTGATGTCGTTTCCAGTAAACAGAATCATTTAGCTGGAAAAAAAGGTTAACTGATTAAATCATCGACTTTTAACTCTCGCTCTCTCGCTAACCCGCTCTCTTTCTCTCCCTCTAAATGACTATTAAGCCCTGAATTTGCATACTAATGTGAGCTGGGCATTAGGATTAAGGGATAATTTAATTATTATCATTAGGTGTTTGGATACAGGTATCAACACGAGTTGATATTAGTTGGAGAACTAATGAAAACCGATTGAGGAGTACTGGACAGCTGTTCTGTCATACCTGCCGAACACAGGGGTTCGGATCCTGAACCTTCGGACTACAAGACAGTGTCGTAGGTTATTCAACCACTAGAACACAGTTCAATGGCCCACCGATGAATTCCAACTTCTACGAAGTCGTGATATGTAAATATAAATATATACAGAGAGAGAGAAAGGAAGAAAAAGTTCAGAGAAGGTTTCTTTTCGGCGAACTCCTTTCAAAAGTGAATAAACAATCGCACTTCTTTTATACGTTAGTTTACATAGATACAATTGTTATTTTTCGAGATTGACCACGGATAGATATCAGTTAGAGAACCATTGGAAACTCACCAAGAAGTAATGGACAGATTTTTCATCCTGATTTGAGAACCATCGGCAGTACACACTCAGTTTTGTTCAAACCCAGGATATTCCAGTAACAAGGCAAGGTCGCATGCCATTCATCCAGTGGGAACCGATTCAATTACCCATGAATGGTTGAATAGCTCAGTGGTATAAGTGCCAGCTTGGCTTGTAACTGGAAGGTCCTGGATTCGGAATTCTGCGTTGGGTGCATACTGTCGATGATTCCCAAACTAGGATGAAACGATTCAATGGTTTTCTAACAAAAACAAATTTATTCCTCACAAATCAACTCTAGACAATTATTATTTATTGGTTACAGGATTTCATCATGAGCTGATATTGGTTAGAGAACCACTGGAAAACCTGTCAGGGAGTATTGGACAGCTGTCTCGTGAGCCTAGTTTGGCACTCTCCCTCAGTACGCACTCACAATTAGGTGGGCTGTGAGAACACATACTCACCGAAGAAATTAGCTAGTAGTCGCGTTATGTCATGCATGAATTAGCAGAATTTGGAATTCATGGAATGGCGATTGGATCTGGTCCCAGTGGCTGATGAGTGGTTTACGAGCTCACTAAAGTTGTAACCAGAAGGTTCTGGGTTCGAACGTGTTGGTGGGTACGTACTGATATAGAGTCCTAAACTAGGCTAACAAAACAGCTGTCCAGTACTCACTAGCAGGTTTTCCAATGGTTCTCTAACTAATGTCAGCTCATGATTAAGTCCTGTCACCAATCATATCAAGTCCTTGCAAACCAACATTTGAATATTATTTTTTAAATCTATATAATAACCGAGGAGGAGATTAGAACGGATAATAATTTTCAACCTGATATGATGAACGTTTTTGAAGGTGTGAATACAGGTCACCACAAGGGGCTTAGAAACAAAATTCTGCAGGCGTAGAAAATAGTTTCTCTTCATGAATACAGGTGTGATCAGGATGAGCATGGGAATAAATGGAAGTAATACTATTTGCACATATATTTAAAATGAATTCAAACACTCCATAGCTTTTTAAAGCTGAAGAGAATGAGAGCGAAATATCCACTAACTGTCTTCTTCAAAAGGAATGAATACCCATCAAAATATCATCAAAAAATATTCGATCACAAGTCGAAATACCAACAGAAAACAATCCTCAAAAAGACACAAAAGAAGTTCATTCTGCAATACATATATATAAATTCAAATAATGTTTTTGTAGGGTTTTTTGTTTGATTGGCTGGAGGATTTCATCATGAGCTGACATCAGTTAGAGAACCACTGGAAAACCTAGGACTACTAGACAGCTGTTTCTTCCCAGTTTGGGACTCTTCAGCAGTAACTGGAGTTCTAGTGGGAAGCCGTCACCAGCAGCGTACAGCAGGTTGAAGGTGGGGTGGTAACTCATCTCAGAAGACGCTGAGAAGTAGTCGAGCTATGTCATGGACTGGCAAAAGTTAGATTTCATTGGCTGGCCTGTGGATCGTGTCCCAGTGGCTGATGAATGGTCTGCAAACTAGCTTGCCTTGTAACGATGAGGTCCTGGGTTCGAACCCTTGTGGTAGGTGTGTACTGTTGAAGAATCCCAAACTAGTGAGACGAAACAGCTGCCCAGTATATATACATGTATTGAATATCTCTGAAATAACGGCTAGAATACTAAGAACATTTGACGAAGTAGACATTGCACATAAACCGACACAATCGCTTCAATCACTATTGGACAAAACGAAGGGCCAAATAGTAAAATAATTGCCCCCTTTATATCAGAATCCCAGAACATAAATCATCTGTGAAAAGAGACACGATATCCTTTCTTTCACACCGATATGCATGTAGATAATTATGGACACGAATATGATTGGGATAATTTAAGAAGTCTAAGCAGAGGAAACACCAAGAATATTGCCAGGGAATTTCCAGATGCCTGATTAGCATGCAGATGAATCAGCGATTAAAAAATTCACAACTCTAAATCAAATTTACCAACTAATCAAGCATGAATCACGTGACGGCAGAATTCAAACTCCAAGTCAATAAAAATGATCACGACAAAGAAAGTCATCAGGAGATACAATTATTTCATCATTAGTGGAAAATTCCAAGAAGTTCACTTCGTAGTACAGCTGGCGTTGAAGCAATCTTGTCTAGAAAGAGGACATCGAAAGCATTGCAACTAAATCGAAAAGCCACCTCAGAGAACATAACCAAACCCATCTTATGAGTTTATCAGCTTCCAGGAAACTAGACGACGGACATCACTGCGTCGACACGTAGTGGAACCTAGAGCTGGACCATGCGGCTGGTAAATAGTCAATCACTGAACTATTGACGCATACTTCATCTTCAAAGCCTTCCACACCAACCCTGAATCCTTTATTTACCAGTATTACTAAGAAGAAACTAATTAAGTAATGTATTCATTAGAACCGAAAACTTTAGTCAAATCAATAATTCAAAGCTAGTCGTGAATGCGAAAGATCAATAATTGTCACTGTCACTAGGATAAATATGACACGGAAAGTATATTTTTTAGATTTGAGTAACAAAACAAATTATATTAGACAAAAACAGCTTTAAAGTCTACTCATCTAACAAGTTTAATGAATGTATCTGACTTTAAATTAAACTGTAATCAATAATTTCAAATTTCAATTTTTTTAAATATTATTTTCATTCAATGACTAGTATATGTATTCTGTTTAAATGTATACATAAGAATACTAGGAAGACATCGAAACGTTTGTCGTCATCCAGGCTAGTTGGTCTCATTTTCAGAAAAAATGATCGATTAATGTTTCTCCTGAGGGAGTGAATGAGCGCCGTTAGGATACAAGTAAACAAGGAAGCATTTCTGATGCGATGGGTGGCCTACTTACAACTTGGGCTACCGCTGATGAGTATTTAAAACATTTACAGCCTGGAGATTCACTAATTTCTACTAAACTTGAGAAAAAGGACAGTTGTGGGTGGCAAGGTATCCTGAAATAACAGGGAAGATTTGTAGCTCAGGTGGATGATTTGCAATTAATACTGTTCTCTGAGCTGGTTGGTTTAGTTGCGAAGCTTTCGTCGTCCCCCTGCTGGACAACACCCCCTTCAGTGCAATATTTAGCATAAAGTGAAATGATTTAAATTTCTTCATGAGTGATATAATCGCGTCTCCCAATAATCATCTTTACATATGTGTATTGACCATTTTCTATTGACTTGGATTTTAAACTTTCTTGTCCCCTGATTTACTTTTTATTAGTTGGTATATTTCGTCTATATTAACGTGTTTGTTAATTGCATTTTCGCTTGAGTACCAGGCTTCTAGGAATTCCCTGGCAGTAATTTTGGTGTTTCCTCTGTCTAAGATTTCGACATTATCCCAGTCAAATTGATGACCGTAATTGTCTATATGCATTGAAACTAGAGAATACATATCGTGCCTATTCACGGCTGATTTGTGTTCTGGGATTCTGATTCGAAGGGGACGCTCACTTTGGCGGATGTAATGCTTGTTACAGTTCATACAATTTATTTTGTTAATGGTGTTAATTTTATCCCCTTTTTCTGTTGGATCTTTTGGTTTGCATAATATCGAATTAAGCGATTTGACTAGCTTGTGTGCTATATCTATATCAAACGGTTTCAGTATTCTAGCCGTTACTTCAGAGATATTTCTCATGTATGGTTCTTTGTTGGTGTTTTGATTCGACTTTAAACATTTAAATCATTTCACTTTATGCTAAATATTGCACTGAAGGGGATGTTGTCCAGAAGGACAACGAAAGCTCCGCAACTAAACCAACCAGCTCAGAGAACACTAGTAATTAATTGCAAAGGTATCCTGATAGATGAAACAACGCTGCGTCAGTTATGTCATTGAGCCTCAAAATGCATTCCTGAATTTCAGCAAAGGAAGAACAAAGACAATGCCACAGAATAACATGGATCCATATAATTTTGTCGGCTCTTATCAGCTGCATACAACCTCTAACCTTTAATAAATAAACGTCTGCGTAAAATCGTTTAGCATACTTTTGTCATCAACAATCATATTATAAGAGTGTTATGGTGAGGTAAAACATCGGGATGTCAAGGTCATCTGAAGTGTAGGTATATATATATCTTGTTACAGAGAAGTTTCTAGAAAATCAAGCGACAAGTTTATTGTTAGAGTGGTAACAAAAATTACCAAAAATTACGTAATCAGCTAAGAGAAGATCAAAATTCGGTATGCAAGAGGTCAAATGAAAAGATGATGATATAATATAGTGAGTAGAACTCATAAGTTTCAGAAAAATTACCTCTTATGGAAGTCAAAGAGAAGAAAAGAAGCGACGGAGGAGTTGGACACGTAGGTCAAGTTTCAGTCGGTTTATTGCGATGGCCTCAGATGATTCAGGAAGACTTGAGCTGTTTTGTCTGTTAATTGTTTTGATTGATGCCAGCCTGTCTACTCAGTGTCCAATGTCTATCATGTGTTTGGTAATTAAAGAGCTTAAGCTACCTAGCCCCTTTAACCTCGGAAGCTCCTTGTTACGTGTTAGAAGAATCTGATGTAGGCCACTCCTTCTCTTCTTTCAATGTAGCTGCTCTCGCAGTTACATGTGCATTGGTATATACGGCTGGAGGTAACATGTGAGGGGCTTTTTTGTCGATCTTTGACTGCACCAACGAGGAAGATGTTTGGAGCAGAGAGACTAGTTCTACTGCAGGATACCTCATGGACAGGGCTCTGCCAAATCTTTTATTCAGGATTCTTATAGTATCATCGCCTTTAAAATCGAGTTTGATGGAAACTGCCTTCTTGCTGACCGTAAGTTCATCAGATTTATGTTCATTCTTAAAATATTTGTCAATCAAATTTCGTGGATAAATATTTTCCTTCAGGCAATTCCCAAGCAGCATTAGTTCACTGTCGAGTTTTTATCAGGCGAACATATCTTTACCGCAATGGAGGAGAGTGTTTTCACCAGCGTTCGTTTGTAAATGACAGGGCAGAAGCTGTTGGAGTTTAAGTAGGGACTACTCCACGTGTCTTTACGATGATGAGAACCAACGGAATAAAATGGATCCAAGTTATTTTGCACCAATGTTTGTCCGAAGACTTACAAGCGAAAACCGACAAACTGGTCGAAGGGGATGGCAGCAAAGACAGGACTCCAGGTGAACATAGACAAGACACGGAGGTTACCAAAATAACCAACCAACAACAACAACAGCAACATTCAACGCCAATCACCATCAATGGGAGGGATTTGAAAGAGGTTATTTCATTCACTTATCTAAAGAGCATTGTCTCAACTACAAGAGGAACGGACGGACGAGGATGCCAAATCGAGAATCGAGAAGGCGAGAAACACATTCATCAAAACCTGAAACCAATCTGGAAATCTTCCTCACTCAACTCAGCATCAACAACAAAATTCGGATTTTCAATACAAACGTCAAGTCAGTTCTTCTATACGTACGGATCAGAAACTTGGCGGGTCACAAAGAATACTTCCGACAGCCTGTTGCAGACCTTTATCAACAACTGTCTTCGTTCTATACCGAAGATCAGATGGCCGCTGGAAAGAATCACCAACAAGAAACTATGGGAAGAAACAAAACAAGAGTCAATCGCCCAACCAGTATGCAGGAGGAAGTGGAGATGGATTGGACAGTCGCTGAGGAGGCCGCTGGGTGACATCGCGTGTCAGCCCATTGCTCGAGTGGGACGTCCAAGGGTGACATGGAGATCGTGTGAAGAGGAGTTGAATCAGTATGGATTAACATGGATGCAAGTGAAAAGTACAGCAGGAGACAGAAGCAAGTGGAGACGTGCAGTTGGAGCCCTATGTTCCACTGGGAATCTAAGGGAACAATAATAATAATAATGTTTGTTCTTTCTCTGCTCAAACTTATAAAAAGTAATTCTTGTGTATGATTTTTGAACGATGTACAATTGGATTGAAACCAGATGTTTTGCATTTCTCGAAGAAGAAGGCAAAGAAGTAATATCATAAGGGAATGATTGGTTTTCGCTTCAGGCCACACAGTCCTGTGTCACACGATATACTGTCAGTCGCTACCTTACCGAAAGATCCTGGACAAAGGTAAAATATTACTCAACACTGTTCAGAATAAAGCCATTCTTATTACTATTAAATATTGTCATCAAGAAATTCGGTAACTTCTGAGAAAAACGACGTCCACTCTGAAGTGAGACCTTTGTTTAGTCATTTCAACATCAAGGGTATTTCAACGTAGCGTATCCAGGTCACTGGAGAGTAAGAAAATACGAATACACTGAACTGACCGATGACAAGACTTCAGAAGATGCAGAGTTTTTCACGGATGGTTTCACGTCTAGTGTCACATTCAACGCAAAGTACTTACTGGCAGAGACCAAACAAACTTACAGCAGTCACTTTCTTCATTTATTGAGGAAGTGTCGTATCAACCCACAGAGAGTCGGGATCGATGAGAATGTCAAAAGTAGGATCGGAAAGTGAAGCAATACCTTCATCACTCTGAAATCGCATTCTCGACGTTCGCATCATGAAAGCATTTCGAATAGATTCCAACCCAACAGGCTCTTTACTGAAGATCAAATGGCTGGTCGGTTAGAAAGAATTAGCGACAAGGTAGTCTTGCAACGAACCAATCAACAATCCCCCATCGCTCAAAATATAAGCCAAGTGAAATGTAAGTGGACCAGACACAGGATCTACTATCAATCAATATTTTATTTGATAAGATTCTATACGAAGGAAAAATATCATGCAATAAACTCCGCTGGAAATTCTGTACATTCTTTAAACACTGTTCAAAATAAAGTCACTACTTCAATTGCTTCTACCAATAGTATGATTATTAATAAAGGATCCCATGAGGTCAGTTAAACAAAATAATTTAGTTTAACTAATGCCCTGCTGGAATGATCATCAGGTGAAATAATGAATGGGTCAAAGTAGTGGAGCGGGGTCAGTCAGACTCTGGTGAGAGCTGGCTGCTAGCCAAAGATGGTAGACAGTAATTGACGTCAACGTTTACGTCCCCAATAATGGTGGTGAGAAAATGAGAACAAAGGCTTTGCGTTGGCGCATACAGTTAGCATATGGATGATCTGATACAGCCACAAAGAGATGCAAGGTTAACTTTCTTTGAAAAACAACCAGTCAAAAGACTGTATTTTCTACTAACAATAATCTACAATAATTTACATTAAAATCTATAAATATGTGTTGATTTTCCTTAATAAACGATCTGTTGCCTGGCTTTTGTCTTCTGTTGCTACAAGACTAGCGGAGCACAAAAACCTAGCAAAAATTTAGATTAGTTGACCCGAATAAGATAAGAAATCTGGAGAATAGTTCAGTTATGTAGCACTACATGCAATTATGCACACACAACCATACAAAATTTAATGTAACAGGATGAAGGGAGAGAATGAGATTTCGTAAGCTTTATTTACCTATTCAGTTGACAGTACGTGTAGTAGGAGTGATTCAACACCTATCCACTCGGACATCTAGAAAATTCTACACTATCCCTATGACGAATGGGAAAGAAATAAAGAAAACTATAAAGCGAAAGTTTCGGAGTTGTGTGAGCACGATCAGAGATGTGATTTAGAACAAGAATAAATTGTGTTCAACACTTTGGTAACCGGTATTACTGAGCCCATTACTGGCTGACTCTTCTACGGCAAAGCTTGAAAACTCTCAATTTATTCAAACCGTCGGTCACTTTGACACTTATGGAGAATACGTAGACTACACTTTCGTTATCTACGATAAGAACGTGACTCTTGATAGTCTCGTTTGCAATGAACAACTGTCATCCGTCTTTACAATTCACCTTAGAAAAGTAATGACATGGACGACTAACTAACTTTTATAGTTGGGTACCAATCTCCAGTAAAAGGAACCTAACTCATTCGCTCTGCTTTAGGATTAGAATGCGTTGACTCAGAACTCGACTTCCTAAGAGCCACGTGCGCAGAAAATGGTTACTCCGACCGATTTATTGAAAGAAACACGAAAGATAAGCAGTCCACACTGGTCACCGACTCAGTTTCTAAGAAAACCTTATTCATGAACTTGGAAATCAAAGGTGATAAAGCTTCAGATATTCTCAAATACCGTCTCTCTTGAAATCAGTCAGTAAGACGTTCTTTGCAGAAAAATTACCAGCAGCAAGTTGTTCTCCATCTCTGTAAGAGATAAGCTTCACTGTCTGGCCACTTCCATGTGCAACTATCAGTTCATCTGCTTTTGTGGAGCAAGGTAGATTTGCCGGAGCTAGAAAACGCTGGTTTCCACACGGATAAGAGAACATATTCCAGCAGCATGGTTTTACAAGGGGTAAAGGAAGAGTGTGCGAAGCTCTATTCTAGAACAACACCTGATCGGCTCCTGTCACTCTGACTGTGATTTTAAGATCATCTACAGAATCCATGCTGACCTGCCACGGTTTCTCCATTATAAGCTTCTAAAGACAGCGGAGGTCTTAGCCATTCATGACTTTAAGCCAGACGTTTGCTTACAAAAGAAGTATATGTAATCCTTACTTCTGCCTTAACCGTAGAGGGATAGACATTTATTTATTTTGTTTATTTAGTTATTCTATGCGCCTTCCCCTTATTACTACGATTATTATTATTATCATTATTATTATTACTATTCTCACTCTGAATCTTTTCCACTTGACCCACTTGACATTTTAAACCTAAAATTATCAATTTTTATATTTTTTTATTTTATTTTACAATATTGAATTCTATCTTATCAAATTTCACACCATGTTATGCAACATTTTATATTAGCCTACAAATCCTATATTTACGCACCCCTTTCCAACATCTATACATCTTAATAATTATACTACATATGACAATAATTGTTTTGCTACTTGACATTTAACTATGATTATAATCACAAACATTTTCGTTTTAACTGCATTTCATACCACTATTATTATTATTTCATGTATTCACACCTTTGATCTAATTCCCTCACCGGATATAACTCCTTAAAAACCATATGTATATACGATTGTACAGCTTGATAATAAATTCGTTGTTGAAAAGAGTCTCTTCGCTGAATATTGTGTTCTTAATGCTACAATGGGAATTATTAAATTATTTGTCTAATGGATGGGTCACTAAGGAGTTACATAATACCACAAATCTACAAACTGAATACATTTATTAAACAGACTCCACAAAAGGGTGGTATCACATCAATACAGAAAGGTTGCCTTAATTCAAGTAATAGAGGAAATGATCCTTTCTAGCGTGTCTACTGAAATACATTGAGTTATATTTTCAAATCTCGATACAAAAATCGATAAATCAATAAATCCATTGAATTATTACACATGTATATGTACATATATATATATATATATTACTTACCTCTAACCATGTAGCTAATGGCATAACCAATATAGCTAAACTGATATCAGCAATAGCTAAGCTGACTATAAACCAATTTGTTGCATTTCTCAATGAACGTTCTCGTATCACACTGAGTACAACTAGAGAATTTCCAAATAGTGTGGCTATCGAAAATATCATTAAGCATAAACACCAATAACGTCGATCCAAATGTAATAAATGGTCATTTAACGTTGTATTATTATTATTATTTCGTGTGTCATTGTAAAGAGTATTATTGTTATTCGTAATTGTAGTATTAATGTTTGTTGTGACGGGGTTTGTACCCCTCATTGACATGAATAAAAATCAATTTAAATTGAACTATTTATCCTTCTCCTAATCTCTGTACTTCCGCTCAACCGTCGAATTTTTGTTTCAACCCCTCAGAATGGTGTTATCAGTGTGCGCTTGGACAAATAATGCAATGTGATAAGATATACACCATTGATTTCAAATAAATCCTTTTCACATAATATCCAAACAACTTGTTCACTGCAGTTATGAGCATAACTCACATTATAATTTAAAATCCGTTTTACTTAGAAATTGTTAAGATGTGATTAGTTGGAGAATGATTCATGTAGTACAAATAAAATCATTACATGTTTTTTTTTGTTCGAATAGTTTCAAGAGTATATAAGTGAGAAATGTTAAAAATAAAAATTTGAATGTTTCTCTAAATTTCTGCCTTCTGATTGGTCAAGACATTTCAACCAATTAGAATATTGGATTATATATATATACATAATATTGACAAGCCAATCAGAATGCTGGATTTTTGAACAGGATTGTTTTTGGCTTAGATAACACGTAAATTAATAAATTGTATAATTTTGGTGAACAAGATAAATGTTTTTCTTTTCACAGATGTTTTTTGTGATGAAACTTTATGTGAACATACAATGTTGTGCATTGGCATAGGAATTCATAGGATGGTTGCAGTGGCTTGATGATCTACGAGCCTATCCTGTGGCCAGAAGGTTTTGAATTCTAACGCTGGGGGTGGATGAGAACTGATGAAAAGTCCAAAACTGGTTCACCTGAAGTATTGTTTTCACTGGCTTCTGCTTCTGACAGTTAGTCAGATTTCACTTGCAAATCTTCGAGTTTGTGTGACACTAGACAAACCAACAGCAACAACGAGCACCAGTTGGCATCAACAACGGGAGAGATTTGAGAGATTACTTCTTCACTTATCTAGGAAACATCGTATCAACCACAGGCAGAAGGACAGCACGGATGAAGATAGCAAATTCAGCCAGAATCGAAAAAGGCAAGGTACGCCTTCATCAACCTGAAACCAGTTTCGAAGTCTTCTGCACTCTGCCTCAGCATAAAGGGTAAGATTCGAATTTCCTCCGCCAATGTCATTTCGGTCCTTCTATACTGGTCAGAAACTTGGTGTGTCACGAGAAGGACTTCAAACAGGTTGCAGAATTTTTGTCACAGCTGCTCACTTCTCTGGCTCCATAGTGAAGGTCAAATGGCCGAAACGAATCAGCAACAAGAAACTGTGGGAGCTGACGATCCCACAAAGAGCCGATCTCTCAACATATTATTATTATTGTTCCCTTGGGTTCCTAGTGGAACATAGGGCTCCAACTGCACGCCTCCACTTGTTTATGTCTTCTCCTGTACTTTTCACCTGCATCCATGTTAGTCCATACTGTTTCAACTCCTCTTCACACCATCTCCTCCAGGTCACACTTGGACGTCCCACTCGCCGCTTCCCTTTAGGCCGTTTTCCACTCGATCAATGGCCTCACGCGCGATGTCACCCAGTGGCCTCCTCAGTGAGTGTCCAATCCATCTCCACTTTCTCCTGCATATTTGTTGGGCGATTGGTTCTTGTTTTGTTTGTTCCCATAGTTTTTTGTTGGTGATTCTTTCCGACCACCTGATCTCCAGTATAGAACCAGCGAAGACAGTTGTTGATAAAGGTCTGCAACAGGCTGTTGGAAATATTCTTTGTGACACACTGGCCAAGTTTCTGATCCACACGTATAGAAGAACTGACTGACTTGACGTTTGTATTGAAAATTCGAACTATGTTATGTTGAGTGACGAATATTTCCAGATTGGTTTCAGGCTGATGAATGTGTTTCTCGCCTTCCCGATTCTCGATTGGACATCCTTGTCCGTGCGTTTCTCTTGTAGTTGAGACAATGCTCCCCAGATAGGTGAATGAAGTAACCTCTTTTAAATCCCTCCCATTCGTGGTGATTGGCAGTGTATGTTGCTGCTGTTGTTGTTGTTGTTGGTTGGTTATTTTCATAACTTCCGTCTTGTCTGTGTTCACCTGGAGTCCCGTCTTTGTTGTTTCTTCGACTAGTTTGTTGGTTTTCGCTTGTAAGTCTTCGATTTTGTGTGACATCAAACATAATTCATCCACACGCGAAATCCAGGTCTTCTAGGTTCTTCACGTTGGTCCAGGATATCCCTGTCTTCTCGTTTCCCACTATCTGACGCATAACCAGTCCACCACAATTAGGAATATCATTGGTGATAATAAGCACCCTTGTCTGACTCCTGTGTTTACTCCAAAAGCCTCACTGAGTGAGTTTTCCGTTGTGGATCACTTGACATGTGCCGTTGTCGTACAGCTGTTGAATTAGGTTGATGAATATTCGGGCCACACCGTAGTATTCGAATAGTTTCCAAATAACTTCGTGGTCAACGCTGTCGAAGGCCTTCTAAAAGTCTATGAAGTTGAGGTAGAGATTTGATTGCCATTCCATGCTTTGTTCGATGATGTTCGGTAGAGTTGCAATTCGGTCAGAACATGATTTTTCTTTCCTGAATCCAGCTTGTTCTGGTCGGAGTTCTGTATACAGTGAATCCTTTACTCTCTCCAGGATGATGTGACTCAGAATTTTAAGTGGCGTCGACAGGAGCATGATTCCGTTTGTCACTCAACATAAATAAGGGATAAAGTGTAGATGGATTGGGCGTATATTGAGGAGACCGTCGAATAATATCGCATTCAATATAGGTTATTGGTCAACTGGAATCCTAATGTTCAGCGGTGAGTGGGTCGTCCTACGGTGAAAAGGATGAGATTCTGTGAGGAGAAAATGACAGATTATGGGCAATCGTGGAGCTAGCCAGCTGAAGAGGCCAGCAGAGAATGGAACAGAGTGAAGACGTGTTGTTTAAGCCCTATATTCTACTCAGAACTCAGGAAAATAATAAGAACCAAATCATCCGTGACACCCAGATCTTCTAGAGTCTTCTTATCGGTTAGTCTAACGTATTACTACCTTCTCACTCCTTGTGCACACAGTCGGATAGCATAATCTGGTCCACCATAAGTAGGAATATCACCGTAGGTGATAATAGGCAGGCAGCCTTGTCTTACTCTTGTATTCACTCACTTCAAAGGCTTCCTGGCTGAGTTTCCGTTTTGTAGTTCACCTGACTCGTTGCATTGTCATATATCTTTTGGATATGAATGTATGTAAGCGTGTATGTAGCCTGTTGAAAATGATTTTTTGGTGATGCTTCAGTCCTCTCAATGAATATATCACTAATGAGTGATTCGATATTATCTTTGACAATCCAATTGTTCTTTCTAATGTTGACGACTGAATGCGGTAGATTTCAACCCTGATTTAAGACTGAAGAAAGTTTGTCTTATTCACATGAACTTTGATGAAGCTATAAGTGGCATTAAATAGCGAAACGTCAGTAAAAACGACAATATCGTTTTGTTTTTCATTCTTTGGGAAATACAAAAACCTTTATTTTATGTTCACATGTTTATTTGCATTAAATTTTCCGCTTGAAAACCTCTTTAATTATCTTTATAAGTAGTATCTTCCTGGCCAAGAAAGTCTTTTCTTTCATTAATATAAATCTTCTCAACAGCATGACATATATGTCTACTGAAAACAGTAATATAAGTAGTATATCAACAACAATGAAATAATAATGAAGTGACGAGAATAATTGTTCAGGGTTTTTTATGTAGAATAATCCAGTACTCATACATTCCTTTCCCCCTCCTCCCTTCACCAGTGAAAAAATCAGTGACTATAAAGTGTGAAATAAAATTGAGGTGGAAAAAATGCAGTCTAGACAAACGTACACTTTATTTATGTATGTACGTATGTAATTGTGTATGTGTATAAATGTGTGATGAATGTATTTATGTGCGTGTGTGTGTGTGCCTTTACAAGTCTCTTACTATAATATTGAGCATTTACGAAGGCTACTCATCCAGTCGAAAGTTTATTGAAATTTCTTAAGGGAATACGGAAAAGCAACCAGGCGTCTATTATCTAGGAATGATGGAGAAATTTTGGGAAGATGTCAAGGGATGAAAATGTAAGTAGATGAGTTAAGGGGAGAGTAGAAAATTGATCAAACTGAAAAACTCTATGTATAACCATCATCATCATCATCTCGAACAAAGTGTAGAGTGACAGTCAAATCTCCCTCTGGGTACAGGATTTCATCATATACTGACATCAGTTAGAGAACCATTGAAAAGCCTACCAGAGAGGACTGGACTGCTGTTCCATCCTGGTTTGAAACTTTTCATCAGTACTCCCCCTTGTGTTCGAGTACAAGACCTTCGAGTTACAAGCCTGGCGAGCTGGTAGACCATTCATCAGTCAATGGGACCCAATCCGACGATCAACCCATGAATTCAATCAAATCCCCACCAACAGAAACTTGAATATCAACTAGATGCTTACTAGAGACTGGCCCCATTCAGGTAGGTTCTGATGAGAAGCCGTGACCAGTAGGGTGCAGAATATCGGGTGTGAGGACAAATATTCGCCGAAGACATTGGCTAGGGGTCATGGATTGGCAAAAATTTGAATTCAAAGAACATAAGATCGGATCCCATTGGCTTAATGAATAGTCTTCCAGCTCGCTTTGTAATCAGAATGTCCTGTGTTCGACGCGTGGTGGTGAGTGCTTACTGACGAAAAGTCCCAAACTGGTGGAACGAAACAGCTGTTCAGTACTCCTAGGCTCTTTTCCAATGGTTCGGTAACCGATGTCAGCTCATGATGAAATCCTGTAACCAATCAACCAAATTCCTACAAACCAACACTAGAACACTTGAAGTCTAGAACTTACCAACTGGTAGAAGAGACGGGTAGCCAAAAAAGGAATTCAAGTGAGTGTACAGAAGGAGAAGGTGATGAAGATAACCAACCGATCAAATAGAACAACAAGCATCAGACACGTCAGTGGGAGAAATTTGAAAGAGATCATTTTCTTTACTTATCGAGGAGCCAATATTTCAGTTATAGGTGGAAACAGCCAGAATCGAAAGAGCAAAGTGTACACCTTCATCACTCTGAAATCAATTTGGAAATCTTCTTCACCTTGCCTCAGCATAAAGAACAATATTCTTAGTTTCAGTACCATTAGTGACCCAGTCAGCTCTTCTGTATAGGTCAGAAACTTGACAAGTCACGGAAAGCATTTCCTACAGGCTGTTGCAGACTTTTATGAACAGCGGTTTTCTGTCCATATTAAAGATCCAATGGCGTGAAAGTATTGGCAATAAGGAACCATCAGGACAAATTGACCAATAACCTTTCCGTCAACAAATGTCTAAGAGAAAATAGAGGGTGATTGCGCAGACAGAGAGGAGACCGTGGTATGAAATCGCGCGTCAGGTCATCGCTCGAGTTGAATTCGAATTAGGAGCAACCAGCTGGGTGTGGATCGGAGGGTGATATGGAGAAGATCGTGTGGCCAGAAAGAGATCAAAGATCATGGAGAATCGTGTGATCATTTGAAGAGGACTGCAAAAAGTCGAACAAAGTGGAAATGTTTTGTGGAAGTCTATGTTCCACTTAGAACTCAAAAGAACAATCCATAGTAATACGCTTGTGTGATTTCTGAATGTGCAGAAAATGCGATTATGTGCGTGTTTCATTTTTTGGATTAGAAATGATGATTAACTTGAGCGGAAATAGATTTTCGATGAAAATGATTTCGTTATATTCTCTAAATTTTTGTTGTTGTTGTTGTTGTTGTTGGTTTTTTACGTTTATTCGTATAAATTTGAGATTAACCATTTTGTAAATGCATGATTATTATTATTATTATTATGTACGAAGAAATCGAATTTTTTCGTTTTCGTTTTGATTTTAATCATTTGCCCGGTTTGAAATGAGCTCTTTTTGTATCCAGGTAAATTATCAAGTATTGTTTTGAAGAGAATTGATTGACGGTCACAAGTTTGGCCAAGAAATGACGCATCAATTAAAGAACTACCGGAAGATTGGGAGTACTGGACAGCTGTCTCATCGCATCTACTTGAAAAGATCGAACCCTGGGACTCCTGGTAACAAGGCAGACTCATAGACCATTCGGCCACTGGCACTAGATCCAATAACCCTTGAATACTCTAACTGATTTCATCTAGTAATCAGACCCGTAGCCCTGGGAAATCCGTTTAAACCAACACTTGATGCTTACAAGTGACTGGTTCTATACAAGAGGTAACCTTAGGTTTTAGCGGGAAGCTGTAACCAGTGGGGTCCAGCAAGTCAGTTAGGAGTTCAGTTACTCGCCCATAGAATGAGCTGGCGGTTACGCTAAGCATATATCACGGATGACAGAATTTGGAACTCATCAGCCATGTTAATTGGTTCGTAATCGCTGAATGGGCCATATACTCGCCTTGTAACAGGAAGGTTTATGATCCAAACCCCAGTATCGAAGACTCTCAGACTAGAACTACACATCTATTTGTCACCCTTAGGTTTTCCAGTGATTCTCTAATTGATTTCAATCTGTAAATTATTGATGAGATTGGTGCACTTTCTAACCGAACTATTTTGCCAATGCAAGATTATATATCCTATGTGTTCTTCATTTCGCCTAAATACCCATGCACCATTCAAATTTATCTGACCTCACTAATGATCAGCTTCGCTCTAAAATCAGCCTCTAAAAACAGTCTGACACGGTAAATTAGCCTTCATTTTTTATCGAAATTAACTTGACAAGTAAATGTGTGGTCACATTGTTGTTCGAAGTGTATTGCGCAAGTACATTACACAATTTTCTAATAGCTTTATCCACAGTAAAGTCGTGTCAAATGGATAACTTGATTTGCCTTTCAAGTATTGATCTTTAGGTTAGATCACTAACTGACATGTGTTCAAGAATCGACGAGAACCAGGGAGCACTGGACAATGGTTTCAACCCAATTTGGGACTTTCCATCCTTATGTGCCTGTGATACCCTTTGAAGGTAAGATCCAGGACTTTCAGGCCTCAAAGCAAACTTGTTGACTATTTAGCCATCGGGACTTCATCCTTTGGCGGACGAATTCCAAATTATACTGATTTGCAAAATTTAGCGCTACCGCTAACCTTCGTCAAACGCAACTATCTGCTCTCTATCAGTCAAGTTTGCAATGTGGCCACCATGCTATTAGGTGGCTCATCAACACGGTGCACCGTGAATTGTTGGTATTAGATGGTTGGAGGCAACCTGCAGGAAGCCTTGGAGTACCTAGATTTCGTGCTAGTTGACACTCATCAGCCAGCAAGGCGTATGTCTGCAACCAACGTCACCCGGAGCTGTAGTCAGGGATCCAGGTAAATTAATAAGCATCTATTTGCAGAGATTTGATCGGTGGCTGCAAGTTTTGTCACGAGATGACACTTCAGTTAGCGAACTATTGGAAACCTAGGAGTGCTGGACATCTGTTTCATCCCACCAACTACAAGGGGTTCAACCCTAGGACCCCCGGTTACAAGGCAGGCTCGTAGACAATTCGGCAACTAGGACTCGATCCAATAACCCTCTGTATACTCTAACTGATGTGAAATATCGATTAAACCTGTAGCCAATCAGAACTCTGCCGAACCAAAAGTTGATAATTAATTTGGTGCTCACTAGTGACTGGTTCTATACAGAAAGTTTCGTGAGTTTCTGGTGAGAAATCGTAGCTGGTGGGCTCCACCAAGTCAGTGATTTGGTGGAGCAGCGGTTGGGACACTCGCCATCCATGTACATGCTCCGAGGTTTGATCCCTGGCCGATGCACATTTGATGTCAATCATTGGCCTGCTAAATTTAATCTACCGATATTACACGGTGAAAAGTCTATAGTTGTACGAAAGGACTGTGTAGAATCAAGCTATAATAATAATTATAATTATGTGCTTGTTTTGTCACCCATAGCACTATTTGTATGTATATATACCACGAATTGGTATAAGTTCAAATTCGTGAGCCATTTAATCGGCTCCCATTCACTGAATGGTCCATATACTCGCCTTGTCACAGGAAGTTCCAAGATCCGAACCCCAGTGTCAGAAAGTCTCAAACTAGAGCGAGACTGCTAAACAATGCTCCTAGGTTTTCCACTGGTTCTCTAACTGATTTCTCCTTGAAAGTGGTTGATAAGCTTGGCGTACTTTCTGATCGAATGAAGAATTATACATCCCATGTGTTTCTCATTTTGCCTAAATAGATGTGTACAATTAAAATTTATCTGACGGCACCCTTGATGAGCATAGCTCTGAAACCAGCCTCTAAAAATAGTCTGACACAGTAAATTGGCCATTTTTTTCATAGGAGTAAACTTGAGAAGTATATGTGTGATCAGAGTGTTGTTTGAAATGTACTGCTCAAATATCCTACAAACGTTTTCAGAAGATCTCTATTTTCTAATAACACTGTCCACAGTAAAGTCACATTAAACGGATAACTTGATTTTCCTTTCAAGTATCGATTTTCACTCTAGATCACTAACTGACTTGCATTCGAGAATCACTCTGACCCAAGAGGTGCTGGACAACGACTTAAAACTAATTTGGGACTTTTAGTCCGTAAGAAACTATGATGCCATTGAGGGCCAGATCCAGAACCTTCAGGCCTTGAAGCAAACCTGTCGACTACTTAGCCATCAGGAATCCATTCTGTGGACAACGAATTCCAAATTCTATTGATTTGCCAAATATAGTGCTGTCACTAACTGCTGTCAAAAGTGATTATTTGTCCATACAGCATATTTGTTGATCCTACTGCTCACGACTTCTAACTACAACTTTATGGCACTTCATCCTGTAATAGGCCGTGAATAACTGATAGACGTAACATCGAACCGTTCAGTGTTCAATACATGTGGATGTTATTGACGGGACACTAGTCAGGAAGTAGTGTAATATGTCTAGTCCTTTCTTTGGTGCAGACTTAATTCTATCAGTAAAGATTGAAATGTAGCTACTATGCTTAGTGACTCGCGATTACGGTGCGCCATAAACCGTTGGTATAACATGGTTGGTGACAACTGGTAGGAAGACTTGGACCTAAGCTTCGTGCAAGTTGGCATTCCCCAGTCAGTCAGCAAGGCGGATCTGCAACCTTGGAGGAACTCTTGTCTCTCCAAGGATTCGAACCCGGGTCACCCAACGCTGCCTGCAGTCAGAGGCGTTACCAGTGAGCTATCTGGGCTTGCGACTGACCTCATGAAGGACTACTATATTGGATATTGTTGACTGCTGATGAGTGCCAGCTAGCACGAAAACTAGGTCCAAGGTTTCCTGCAGATTGTCTCTAACCAAATGATACATGTGAATGTAAAGTTGTTTGAATGTGCAGAAAACACTAACCAGCTGGTTTTTATTGATTGTTTTTGGAGTAAATCCTTTGTCCAAAAGAGGTCTTCTAGAAGCAAATCAAAGCTATCGAAATAGTTGAAGCTCTTGTATGCAGTTCAACAGCACGCAAAAGAAGCTGTGAGCAGACAACACTTAACAGAGATAAAACAAACACAGAAATTTCTTTTCACTATGTTCCGGAAATACCAATCTCAGCATGCCCGTCATCAGTCCAGCACTAATGAATAAAGCCGACTTGTTCTAATCTGAAGACAAGAAGCTTGATCTCTGCTTCCTACTGTAAAGCTGTTCAAAAGTTCTTTGAGAGACATACTGTTACGAAACGCTTCAGAGACACCACAGAGACTATTGTTCGTGGTTTATTCTATGCAGTTCTGTTCGGAATTACCGCAAAATTGCGATTAGGTAGCTGCTATTTAGCTAGCGAATATTTCGAATGCAACACAAGTACCGTAGAACAAAACTGAGTCGACCAAAATCCAGCTGTAAGAAATACCTGAGAATCAAGATAAATATCCTCAACAAGGTGAGATTAAGCACTCTGTCAGCAAAAATCAGTCAACAAACAGTCCTTACTCCCAGCCTGGTGGGCCTCAATGATCACGACATATCATCAGAACTCTGAGCAAACTCTTCCTTGAAACATCAGATTAACTTTTAAGATTATGGAAAATTCCCATCGTAACATATAGAAAATCAAAACAAATGATTCAGGGAAGAGACTCTTTTCAACGAATTGATCATCAAGCTGTACAGTCGTATATATATAGTTTTTAAGAAGTTATATCCGGTGAGGGAATTGAATCATAGGTGTGAATGCATAAAATAATAATAATAGTATGAAATGCAATTAAAACTAAAATGGTTGTGAATGTAATCTTAGTTAAATGTCAAGTGGCAAAGTAAATTAATGTCATGTATAGAATAATTCATAGGATGTATAGAACTTGAAAAAGGTGTGCAATTATAAGATTAGCAGACAAATCGAATAAAAATAGAAAACGTTACGTAATATTGTGTGGAATTTAATAGCATGGAATTTAATGTTGTAAAAAGGAAGTGATTTAGAATGACAAGTGGAAGAAGTGAAATAATACCGGGGACACTTCAAAGTGAGACTAGAAATAGTGACAATTGAGGTAATAAGGAAGAGTATACAAATCGAGTGGACAAAAATGAAAAAATGGAAAATTGGTAGAGCAAAAATATGATTGGGGATTACCATACTTTAGTATAGAGGGATTAAGACCATGAAAGTTGGACGGGTTGAACGAAGTTTTTCTGTGCACAGATATCAGGATTATCTGTTTTGATAGCCAAAGATGGCTTCAGCAATACAGATGAGTCGGGTACGTAGTGATTTGGTTAAATTACTTTTTGCCTCGTAGATGACTTTAAAGGCGTAGGCTGTAGAGATAGGGTGGTCATTATCGATCAGATGTTCAATGATCGTGCTTCTTATTACCCCACTGCCACCTCTTCGTAACCATGCAGGATAGTGTTCTTGCACCCTCTTGGACAAAACTCGTGTCGAAAGACCGATATACCTAGCTCCACACGAGCAGGTGAATTGATAAACACACATAGAGTTGGTCAACAGTGGGATCTTGTCCCTCAGGTTATTGAACAGTAATGGTCAACAAGTAAAGGCTATTTATTCTCAGAGATACAGCAGGGAATGTTCTTTTCAGGGACTGTGATATCCTTCGTTTCATGATATCGGAAGCTAAGTCCCCTTTGAATTCCAAGCTCATGTAAAAAGTATCTTCTTCGGTACGGTTGATAAGTCACGTTTTTTAGGATTTGAATGTATATTCATCTCCATAAAACGTGGTGGAAATCCGTTTTCTATTAGGATTTTCTTCAAGATGTATAACTTGTCTTCCACAGTATCACGGCTACATATGCACCGAATACGAGTGGCAAGTGACTGGACCTGGTTTCGTTTTCCACCAATGGGTACTCAGCTGTAGAATATTTTCAAAACATCTGTCATTAGAATTGTAAATTTTAGATAGCAAATAAAGTAATGTAGAAAGTTTCAGTATTATAGAAACTCATGTAAGCTAACTTGATGCTCACTGGTGACTGGCTGCAGGATGAAGTTGCCTGGAGTTCTGGCGAGAGGTCGTGACCACTGAGATCCACCAGGTTGGTACTGAGGACAAATACTAACCATGAATGACATTAGCTGATGGTCCGGCTAAAATCACAAATTGACAAATGCTTCACAGAATCGGATCCCAGTGTGCTTGTATGATCGATGAGCTTTACTTGTAACCAGAAGGTCCTGGGTTCGAACCCCAATATTACTATTATTTTTCATTTAATTCCTAGAGGAAAATAGAGCTTCAGCCGTGTGTCTCCATTGCATTCGGTTCTCTGCTAGAGTCTTCACCTGGCTCCATGTCTGCCCACATGCTTTCATCTCCTCTTCACATGACCTCCGCCAAGTCACCCTTGCACTGACGACCAACTCGCCACTTCCCTTTCGAGTTCCACTCAAGCGATGACTTGTCTAGTGATGTCACTTGATGGTTTATTTCCACAGAGTATGGCCAATCCATCTCCATTTCTTCCCGCTTATTTGTTTCACAATCGGCTTTTGCTGGGTTGGTTCGTTCATCGTCAGAGATCCCTGTTGCTGATCTTTCCTGGCCGGCCATATGATCTTGAGAATATATACATTTTTTTTAAATTCTTCACGTTCCCCAGTGGAACATAGGGCTTCAAGCTAGTGGCTTGAAGTTTCAGTAGCAGTGTTTATTTTACAGGATGGGGTTGCTAGTCTCATGCCCAACCTTTCCTCTTTGCCAGCATTATTTCTGGCTTAGCAAGGTAAAGGAGTGCGTCGGCCGGGGATCGAACTCCGGACTATGTGTATGGTCGGCGAGCGTCCTAACCGCTATACCATCGACGCATATATATATATATATATATAAGTATATATACTAACTAAAAATCTAATAAATCCTTATGACAGTAAAGCACTAATACACCAGCCTGTTAATATATATTGACTGAACTGAAATTCAGACATTAGAAATAAAAAATCAGAAAACAATCCGACTGTCACAGTTTGTTGAATCTCAGGAGACTCATTTTTATATCGTGCTATGAATTGTTTTCGCATAAAGAATAGACAGACGTTTTTTTTGAGGAGTAGAAAAAATACCCACACACCTAAATCGCATAACCAACAGACAGCAAATAGAATAGAATAGACTAAGGTATAAGGACAGACGATAAATATACCCATAGTAAGATAGATTTTGATCCCAATCAGAAAGATGCTAAAAGAAAAGGAAGAATATCTATGACTGGATGACTGTTTCGTCCCGGCGTGTGTCTCTTCATCGGATACTCAAACGTCCCTTTCCAGAGGATTGAATGTAATATTAATAATGTTTCCTTGGGTTTCTAGTGGAACATGGGGCTTCAACTGCACGTATCCACTTGCTTCTGTCTTCTGCTGTACTTTTCACCTGCATCCATGTTAGTCCATACTGTTTCAGCTCCTCTTCACACGATCTCCTCCATGTCACCCTTGGACGTCCCACTCGCCGCTTCCCTTTCGGGTCCCACTCGAGCGTTGGCCTGACGAGCGATGTCACCCAGTGGCCTCCTCAGCGAGTGTCCAATCCATCTCCACTTTCTTCTGCATGTTTGTTGGGCGATTGGTTCTTGTTTTCTTTGTTCCCATAGTTTCCATGTCTAATGTCACAAAAAGTCTAAGAATTGAAGGCGAAAACCAACAAACTGACAAATGAACCAGTCGGCGAAAACAGAACTTCAAGCGAACACAGAGAAGAAAATGGTGACAAAGATAATCAACCAACAGTAAACAAAAACATTCAACATGATTCACTGTCCACAGGGCAAATTTGAATGAGGCCATTTCGTCCACTTATCTAGGAGGCATCTGCTTTCATATATTCCCAGTACTTGAATCCTGTATCTTTTCATCTTGTCTGCAATCTGGGCAGCTTTACAAATCTCGTACATGGTGCGGACATTCCATGTCCCTACACAGACTTTTTCTTTTGGCTCAAAGAGATTCATCGTACTGAAGTTTCTGCAGCAACTTTGTTTACAGGGTGGGATCGCTAGCCTCACGCCTGAAAAGAGGGTTGTTACATTAAAATATAGTTTACAGAGAAGCGACCTTGTGGGCTGCTCCCCTTAAAACCAGGAAAACAAGGAATAAGACAATCAAAACAACACCAGCACAGGAAAATAATTCACAACAGGAAGGACAACAAACGACAACAGCAATAAAAAACCTTAACAGTAGTATCAAAGTCAGATACAGTGAACCAAAATGATATCAAAATCATAGACTCACTGACTTGAGCCAACTTGGACATGTAAATCCATCAATATATACAACTGTAGATATAATTTGTGTTAGACATTTTCAAAGTAGCAATCAGATAGTTACAGATACTATCGATCAACAAGATTATATCCACAGATTCAGTGTTTGAAAAGCAAATAGTTAAACTACTTTCCGAAAGCTTTTAGCGAGAAATTCCACAGAAATAAGAGTTTTATGATACTACGCGAATGTAGCGTAGTAATTGAAAAGCACGCGGTTGAATCCCTATGTTCCTCTAGGAATTAAAGGAAATAATATTAATAATAATCTAGGAGGCATTGTTTCAACTTCAGGTGGAACAAATGGAAACTTCAAAGCCAGCCAGACTGAATAGGAAAGGCAAGTTGGTCACTCATCACTCTAAAGTATGTTTGGAAATTTTCTCCACTCAACATAAATAACAAAATCAGGATTTTCAACACCAATATTAAGTCGATCACTTCTTCAATATGGGTCAGAAACTTGCACGGCGCTTCACGAAACACATTTTAAAGAGCCCTGCTGCAGACGTTTTGCCAACAGACACCTTCGCTCCATATTGAGGATCAAATGACCTAGAAAGAATTAGCGATCAGAGATACCAGGAACAAACTAAGCAAGAACCTATTGGCCAGCAGATATGTTTAAGAAAAAGGAAATGGATCTGGCATACACTGAGGAGGCTGACAAATGACGTGGTGCACAATGCGGGCCATTTCTCCAGTGCAACCGGAAAATGGGAAACAAAAGATGGGGAGATAAAAGAATACGGGTAATTGTGGAGCTGGCCAGCTGAAGAGAACAGCAGAAAATAGAGCGAAGTGAAGATGGGTTGTTGAAGCCATTCATCGCACATGAAACTCAAAGAAACAATAATATAATAATGACAATATTAACATGCCCTAAGACGCATGAAGGTGCTGTTTATTATATATCGTATAGGTTATACCGATAAAATGTCACATTCATTTGCCAATAGCAGTAAATTCTCGAAGCCTTCTTACGAGGGGGAGAGACAAGATGAAATGAATTGAAAGGCAACTTATCTAATCTTTAAAAAGACTGAAGAACAATCTCATCTTAGGTTTTTCGAACACATCAACTCGAAGGTTGAAGCAATTCAATTTACTTATGAATTGGAAAATCAGGAAGGGAAGCTGCCAATGTTAGATTGCAACGTAAAAACGAAAGAAGATGGGAAGTTAAACACTAGTGTTTACAGGAAACCCAAACATTCAAACAGATATTTAGACTTCCAATCGTCCAATCCTATGTCAGTGAAGATAGGATTGGTGAAATGTTTAAATGATAGAGCACAAAAATTAAGTAGTACCAAAGAAAATATAAAACAGGAACTGATGCACATAAAAGAAGCCTTGAAACTTAATAATTACCCGGATAAATTAGTTAGAAAGTATTTAGGGAAATGTAAAAATAAAATAAATAATGATAGTAGCGATAGTGATAATAACAATAATAATAATAATGACGACACCAACAATAAAGAATCTAAATCATCAGTAGTAATTCCATACAAGGAAGGAACCTCGGAAACCACCTTACGCAGAATTCTTATTAAGGCAGGAATAAAAATGGCACTCAAACCCACAAACTCAATTAGAAACAAGCTTTGTCGGTTAAAGCATCAATCCTGTGGAGCCTATAAAACAAAACAATTTAGTTTATCTAATACACTGCTGGAATGATTGTCAGGTCAACTACATAGGTCAAACTAGTAGAACAGGGGCAGTCAGACTAGCTGAACATAAAAACTTAGCAAAATCTAGATTGGTTACAGGATTTCATCATGAGCTGACATCAGTTAGAGAACCATTGGAAAACCTGGGAGTACTGGACAGCTGTTTCGTCCTAGTTTGGGACTCTTCAGCAGTACGCACCCACCGGGATTCGAACCCAGGACCTTCTGGTTACAAGGCGAGCTCGTATACCATTAAGCCACTGGGACCCGATCCAATGGTCCATGAATTCTAACTTCTGCCAATTCACGACATAGCGCGACCCCTAGCCAATGTCTTCGGCGAGTATTTGTCCTCACGCCCGACCTGCTGCACCCTACTGGTCACGACTTCTCACTAGAACCCCAGGTGACTACCCACCTGAATAGGGCAAGTCGCTAGTGAGCATCTCATTGAATTTTCAAGTGTTGGTTTGTAGGGATTTGATTGGTTACAGGATTTCATCATGAGCTGACATCAGTTAGAGAACCATTGGAAAACCTGGGAGTACTGGACAGCTGTTTCGTCCTAGTTTGGGACTCTTCAGCAGTACGCACCCACCGGGATTCGAACCCAGGACCTTCTGGTTACAAGGCGAGCTCGTATACCATTAAGCCACTGGGACCCGATCCAATGGTCCATGAATTCTAACTTCTGCCAATTCACGACATAGCGCGACCCCTAGCCAATGTCTTCGGCGAGTATTTGTCCTCACGCCCGACCTGCTGCACCCTACTGGTCACGACTTCTCACTAGAACCCCAGGTGACTACCCACCTGAATAGGGCAAGTCGCTAGTGAGCATCTCATTGAATTTTCAAGTGTTGGTTTGTAGGGATTTGATTGGTTACAGGATTTCATCATGAGCTGACATCAGTTAGAGAACCATTGGAAAACCTGGGAGTACTGGACAGCTGTTTCGTCCTAGTTTGGGACTCTTCAGCAGTACGCACCCACCGGGATTCGAACCCAGGACCTTCTGGTTACAAGGCGAGCTCGTATACCATTAAGCCACTGGGACCCGATCCAATGGTCCATGAATTCTAACTTCTGCCAATTCACGACATAGCGCGACCCCTAGCCAATGTCTTCGGCGAGTATTTGTCCTCACGCCCGACCTGCTGCACCCTACTGGTCACGACTTCTCACTAGAACCCCAGGTGACTACCCACCTGAATAGGGCAAGTCGCTAGTGAGCATCTCATTGAATTTTCAAGTGTTGGTTTGTAGGGATTTGATTGGTTACAGGATTTCATCATGAGCTGACATCAGTTAGAGAACCATTGGAAAACCTGGGAGTACTGGACAGCTGTTTCGTCCTAGTTTGGGACTCTTCAGCAGTACGCACCCACCGGGATTCGAACCCAGGACCTTCTGGTTACAAGGCGAGCTCGTATACCATTAAGCCACTGGGACCCGATCCAATGGTCCATGAATTCTAACTTCTGCCAATTCACGACATAGCGCGACCCCTAGCCAATGTCTTCGGCGAGTATTTGTCCTCACGCCCGACCTGCTGCACCCTACTGGTCACGACTTCTCACTAGAACCCCAGGTGACTACCCACCTGAATAGGGCAAGTCGCTAGTGAGCATCTCATTGAATTTTCAAGTGTTGGTTTGTAGGGATTTGATTGGTTACAGGATTTCATCATGAGCTGACATCAGTTAGAGAACCATTGGAAAACCTGGGAGTACTGGACAGCTGTTTCGTCCTAGTTTGGGACTCTTCAGCAGTACGCACCCACCGGGATTCGAACCCAGGACCTTCTGGTTACAAGGCGAGCTCGTATACCATTAAGCCACTGGGACCCGATCCAATGGTCCATGAATTCTAACTTCTGCCAATTCACGACATAGCGCGACCCCTAGCCAATGTCTTCGGCGAGTATTTGTCCTCACGCCCGACCTGCTGCACCCTACTGGTCACGACTTCTCACTAGAACCCCAGGTGACTACCCACCTGAATAGGGCAAGTCGCTAGTGAGCATCTCATTGAATTTTCAAGTGTTGGTTTGTAGGGATTTGATTGGTTACAGGATTTCATCATGAGCTGACATCAGTTAGAGAACCATTGGAAAACCTGGGAGTACTGGACAGCTGTTTCGTCCTAGTTTGGGACTCTTCAGCAGTACGCACCCACCGGGATTCGAACCCAGGACCTTCTGGTTACAAGGCGAGCTCGTATACCATTAAGCCACTGGGACCCGATCCAATGGTCCATGAATTCTAACTTCTGCCAATTCACGACATAGCGCGACCCCTAGCCAATGTCTTCGGCGAGTATTTATCCCCTCGCCCGACCTGCTGCACCCTACTGGTCACGACTTCTCACTAGAACCCCAGGTGACTACCCACCTGAATAGGGCAAGTCGCTAGTGAGCATCTCATTGAATTTTCAAGTGTTGGTTTGTAGGGATTTGATTGGTTACAGGATTTCATCATGAGCTGACATCAGTTAGAGAACCATTGGAAAACCTGGGAGTACTGGACAGCTGTTTCGTCCTAGTTTGGGACTCTTCAGCAGTACGCACCCACCGGGATTCGAACCCAGGACCTTCTGGTTACAAGGCGAGCTCGTATACCATTAAGCCACTGGGACCCGATCCAATGGTCCATGAATTCTAACTTCTGCCAATTCACGACATAGCGCGACCCCTAGCCAATGTCTTCGGCGAGTATTTGTCCTCACGCCCGACCTGCTGCACCCTACTGGTCACGACTTCTCACTAGAACCCCAGGTGACTACCCACCTGAATAGGGCAAGTCGCTAGTGAGCATCTCATTGAATTTTCAAGTGTTGGTTTGTAGGGATTTGATTGGTTACAGGATTTCATCATGAGCTGACATCAGTTAGAGAACCATTGGAAAACCTGGGAGTACTGGACAGCTGTTTCGTCCTAGTTTGGCACTCTTCAGCAGTACGCACCCACCGGGATTCGAACCCAGGACCTTCTGGTTACAAGGCGAGCTCGTATACCATTAAGCCACTGGGACCCGATCCAATGGTCCATGAATTCTAACTTCTGCCAATTCACGACATAGCGCGACCCCTAGCCAATGTCTTCGGCGAGTATTTGTCCTCACGCCCGACCTGCTGCACCCTACTGGTCACGACTTCTCACTAGAACCCCAGGTGACTACCCACCTGAATAGGGCAAGTCGCTAGTGAGCATCTCATTGAATTTTCAAGTGTTGGTTTGTAGGGATTTGATTGGTTACAGGATTTCATCATGAGCTGACATCAGTTAGAGAACCATTGGAAAACCTGGGAGTACTGGACAGCTGTTTCGTCCTAGTTTGGGACTCTTCAGCAGTACGCACCCACCGGGATTCGAACCCAGGACCTTCTGGTTACAAGGCGAGCTCGTATACCATTAAGCCACTGGGACCCGATCCAATGGTCCATGAATTCTAACTTCTGCCAATTCACGACATAGCGCGACCCCTAGCCAATGTCTTCGGCGAGTATTTGTCCTCACGCCCGACCTGCTGCACCCTACTGGTCACGACTTCTCACTAGAACCCCAGGTGACTACCCACCTGAATAGGGCAAGTCGCTAGTGAGCATCTCATTGAATTTTCAAGTGTTGGTTTGTAGGGATTTGATTGGTTACAGGATTTCATCATGAGCTGACATCAGTTAGAGAACCATTGGAAAACCTGGGAGTACTGGACAGCTGTTTCGTCCTAGTTTGGGACTCTTCAGCAGTACGCACCCACCGGGATTCGTACTGATGAAGAGTCCCAAACTAGGACGAAACAGCTGTCCAGTACTCCCAGGTTTTCCAATGGTTCTCTAACTGATGTCAGCTCATGATGAAATCCTGTAACCAATCAAATCCCTACAAACCAACACTTGAAAATTCAATGAGATGCTCACTAGCGACTTGCCCTATTCAGGTGGGTAGTCACCTGGGGTTCTAGTGAGAAGTCGTGACCAGTAGGGTGCAGCAGGTCGGGCGTGAGGACAAATACTCGCCGAAGACATTGGCTAGGGGTCGCGCTATGTCGTGAATTGGCAGAAGTTAGAATTCATGGACCATTGGATCGGGTCCCAGTGGCTTAATGGTATACGAGCTCGCCTTGTAACCAGAAGGTCCTGGGTTCGAATCCCGGTGGGTGCGTACTGCTGAAGAGTCCCAAACTAGGACGAAACAGCTGTCCAGTACTCCCAGGTTTTCCAATGGTTCTCTAACTGATGTCAGCTCATGATGAAATCCTGTAACCAATCAAATCCCTACAAACCAACACTTGAAAATCTAGATTGGTTGACGCGAATAGAAATAAGAAATCTAGAGAATAGTTAAGCTATAGCACTACACTACATGCAATTACACACAACCACACAATAAGATGGGATAGGATGACAGTTTTAAAATCTAATGTCACAGGGTGAATGGAGGGCGAGATTGATAACAGAAGCTTTGTTTATCGAATCAACTGCAAATACATGTAACAGGAATGATTCAACACCTGTCCAGTTGGACATCTGGAAAATTCTACTATCCCAACGACGACAAATAGGAGAGAACAAAGAAAACTACAAAACTCAAGTGTCAAAGTCGTGTGAGCACAATTGATATGATTATGAACAATTATGAATTTTGTTCGAAACCTTGTCATCCAGTAAATAATAATGTTTCACTGTGTGATATATCTAATAAACAAACTAATATGGAATTACTTACTACCACAGTGCAAAAGTTTTACACATATATTAACATCTTATTCTTGGTGAACTATATCAAACGATTAGGGGCATTATGATCTTTAATATGAAGACTCTATGGTCTACGAAAGAAATTCGAAATTGCCATACCACTACGTTTGAATCTGGATATACCTGAAACCTCTTATCATACAATGGGGAGTGATCAACTCAAATGATTGAACCTTTCAGGGGATAGTTATCCATCCATTCCATTCGTAGTACCTACCGATTTGTCAAATTTATACAGGACGCAAATACTTCGAATAAACGTGTATTATCTGTGGACGGAGAATCCCCACTTATCAATGTCCAGTTGATGTAACGTATATGTTTTATAAGTAAATATGTTGGGGACACTATGGTAAATACAGGGAAACCGAAAACACTTAATTCGATTTTAGATTTTCCCGTCGATTAATTGGACTGAAGTGCTCTGTCTCAGGTTGACATGTCGGCTTCTTGTGCAGATGCTTCGACGATGCCTGAGGATGTAATTAGAATTTAATTGGTGGATGGTGACTAGCAGTGAAATCCGCGACGCGCATTTCGTCCTATTCTGGACTCGTCAACAAGATGTGCCTGCATTCCGCAGTGAATGATCATGTTCCCATGGAAATGTGCATCTTGGAGTCCACTGCTAGTCACCATCCACCAATTAAATTATATTCAAGTGTTGGTTTGTAGGGATTTGATTGGTTGCAGGATTTTCATCATGAGCTGACATTAGTTAGAGAACCATTGGAAAACCTGGGAGTACTGGACAGCTGTTTCGTGACCAGTGGGGTGCAGCAGATCAGGCGTGAGGACAAATACTCGCCGAAGACATTGGCTAGGGGTCGCGCTATGTCGTGAATTTGCAGAAGTCAGAATTCATGGACTATTGAATCGGGTCCTAGTGGCTTAATGGTATACGAGCTCGCCTTGTAACCAGAAGGTCCTGGGTTCGAATCCTGGTGTGTGCGTACTGCTGAAGAGTCCCAAACTAGGACGAAACAGCTGTCCAGTACTCCTATCTGGTTTTCCAATGGTTCTCTAACTAATGTCAGCTCATGATGAAAATCGTGAAATTAAATTATAATTACATGCCCAGACATCGTCGAAGCATCTGCACAAGAAGCGGACATGTCAACACGAGACAAAGCACTTCGGTTCAATGAATCGACGGGAAAATCTAAAATTGAATTAAGTAATTAAGATGACCCGTTGCACAAGAGGTGGCTCTCGTGGCCCGAGTGATCTAGTGGATAACATTTCGGCGTTTGAAACTATGGGCAATTGAGTTCGAGCCTCGGTGGGAACATCATCACTCTCTGGGGAATCCAGGCACATCCAGACGACGAGTCCCAAATAGGATGAAATGCGCATCCTGGCTTGATTCCACTGCTAGTCACCAGCCACCAATTAACTTCTAAACCCACAACACATCTGAGGGAACCACCTTTAAAAGGCACGTAGAATGTACAATTTATTTTCAATGAAACAATCTGCAGACAAAAGGACAATATTGTCATGAGATCTCCCTTTTTAGGTCATCCTCTCTTAGACAGTTTTATGACCACCAAAAGAAACAGTCCAATAAAATCAACAATCTACGGCTTTGAACTGAATAAAAGGCATCTAGAGGACAGCTTTATTATTTGTCACAATGATTATGTTCAAGTTTTGGTTTGTAGGGATTTGGTTGATTGATTGGTTGAAGGATTTCATCATGAGCTGACATTGGTTAGAGAACCATTGGAAAACCTGTCAGGGAGTACTGGACAGCTGCTTCGTGCTGGTTTGGGACTCTTCATCAGCACACACCCACCAGGGTTCGAATTCAAGACCTTCTGGTTAAGAGGCAACCTCGTAGACCATTATGCCACTGTGTCCCGTTCCAATGGCTCATGAATTCTAACTTCTGCCAATTCAGGTCGGGTGTGAGGACAGATAATCGCCGAAGGCAGTAACCAGCGGTTGTGATATATCGGGAATTGGCAGAAGTTAGAATTCATGGGCCGTTGGATCGAGTCCCAGTGGGTGATGAATGGTCTACGAGCTCGCTAGCCTTGTAACCAGAGGATCGTGTATTTAAACCCCTGTGGTGGGTGCGTACTGATGAAGAGTTGTAACAGCTGTCCAGAACTCCCTGGCAGGTTTTCCAATGGTTTTCTAACCAATGTCAACTCATGATAAAATTCTGTAACCAAACAATGAATATGATTTGAATAATATATTAAATGCTGCCATCCTCCAATAAAATTCACACTTTAAATGGATAGCAACTGGAACCTATCGAGGAGGACTTTCGGAACTCTGAATAGATTAGTTTAGAGATAGCTATCATGAAATAAATGCTTAACTGACAAATGTCTACAGCTAAGTGGACACTAATCGGTCTAAAACCAAACATGATAGAACCACCTGACATACGCATTTCGCGCAAATGTGGTGCTGACTCCACAAAGTAAGAGTTAAGTCTTCTAAGGGAGATCTTAATGGACAATGGGATTCTGTCACGTTTTATGGAAACGAACGTATATTTGAAACTTGTGAAATGTGTTTTAACATCTGTACATGAACTTTGATTTCCACAGTGAATTAGCTGCCATTATCTTTAAAAGAAGCATCCCACAATGCCTGAAGATGACATTCGTCGAAATACCATTGAGAATATCTTTTTCCAGTCGACCATTACTTTTCATTAACCTGAAAGGGCAAGATCTCTCATTTGACCAACCCTGTATGCGTTCATCAGGTCACTTGATCTTGAGGAGTTGAATATATTGGCCGTTTGAATAATTTCATGTATGGGAATACGTTACTGCCTACAATTGTGCTTTTCCTAAAGTTCAGTGGAGACTTGCCGATCAGCAGGCTATAAATTCAAGAGAGTACAGTAAATGACGGGAGATTGAAACACTAGCGACTGGCTCTATTCAGGCGGTTGCCTGAAGTTCTAGTGAGAAGCCGTGATCAGTAGGCTACAGCTGGTTGAAGGTGACGACAGTTTCACATGGAAGAAGACATTACGAAGTGGTCGTGCTATGTATTGCATGAAATGGCAAAAGTTGGAATTCATGAGATGGCCATTGGATCATGTCTGAGTGGCTGATGAACGGTCTACGAGCTCCCTGGGCGTGTAACCAGAAGGTCCTGAGTTCCAACGCCTGGGATGGATGCGTACTGTGTGTGAAGAGTCTCAAACTAGTCTGATGAAACAGCTGTCTAGTACTCACTAGCAGGTTTTCCAATGGTTCTCTAACCAATGTCAGCTCATGATGAAATCCTCCAACCAATCAATCAAACAAAATCCCTATAAAGCCGATACTTGAAACAGACTGAACCAGTGAAATCTTATGCAATAAAACGACGCAAGTACCCCATGTTTCAAACAGTCTGCTGTTAAAATAGATTTGAACAAGTTGAACTAGATGGATATGTTCAATATTTCCTTACATCAACTTGTAAGCATTTACTGCAATATTATCATGCCCTCGAACGTAAGTGGCCTACTAAAATAACTATTTTTATTACTGTTCTCATGGGTTCCGTGGGAAACATACGACCACAACAAAACAACTCCATTTTGTTCTATTTTCTGCTTACCTCTTCATCTGGCTAGCCCCATAATTTCTCATAATCCCTCATCTCCTTCTCCTCTTCATCGCCACACGATCTCCTCCACGTCACCCTCGCACCGATAACCCACCCGTTGCTTCCCATTGGCATTCCACTTAGGCGATGGCCTGCAATGAGCCTTATATCATTCGACGTTCACCTCAACATATGCCCGAACAATCCCCATTCTCTACTATATATTTGTCAAGCGATCAGCTCTTCTTTGGCCTGTTACATCCCACAGTTTCTTGTTGCCAATTCTTTGCGACCCGCCGGTCAATTGACCTTCAATATGGAACAAGCGAAGTGGCCAGCTGTTAATAAGAGTCTGCAATCGCCTGTTGGAAATGCTTTTCGTGACGAGCGCACAGTGCACGTTTTTGACACTCACATAAGAATTCACAAACTGACTGACTTCATATTTGTGCTGAAAATCTGAATCTTGTTCTTTATGTCCAGTGAGTGAAGCAGAACATTACCAAACTGGTTTCAGGTTGATGAAGGTGCTCTTGCCTTTCTGGCGAGTTTTAACATCTTTATCTGTTCCGACTGTCTGTGGTTGAAAACGTGCTTCCCGACCAGATAAGGAGGAGGAAGTAACCACTGTCAAATCTCTCCCGTGATTGATGGTGATTAGTGCTGGTTGTTATTGCTGTTAGTTGGTTGGTTGGTTGGCTATCTTCAGAAACTCTCTCTTCTCTATGTTCACTTGGAGTCCTGTGTTCACTGCCCACGTTGCCTCTTCTGCAACCTTGTTGCTTTTCGTCTGCAAGACTTCGAGTTCGGGTCTAAATTTTCTATTCACTCAAATGCATTAAGTTTACACCAATCCACATTAATTCAGTCATACATTTATGTCTAAGAATTGCAATGTATACCCAATCCGATTTTTAAATAGTTTATCAATAATCCCAATGCATAAATTAATGAGAACAAAACATATAGTTCAGCGAAGATGCCTTTTTGAGCTCTTGACGTATAAATAACAAAAAGACCCAAACAAACCTGAAGTAGGTCTTTCCGCAGGAAACCCGCATTGAATGCTCAACCCACCATCTTGTTTTCATCTCATTTTACTGAGTTTAACTTACCTTGTTCATTATGGAGTCGTGTCTGTCTCTGTCTGTCTGGATTCAACATAGAAATTGGCACCGAAGTGCAGAAGTTCCAGTTGCCACGTTCCAAATAGCACACAAAGGTAGACAAGAACATGAGTGAAGCGAACCAATAGAGTTTTGAAAAGTATAAGAGTGAAACAGAATCAGTTATGGTAGAAAGGAATATGAAAGATTACAGAGACTGAATACATCTGCGTAAGCCATTGACAACGATTTTGAGCCATGTCACCTATTGTCTCCAGCCATTGATTCTTAGAGTCCCGACGGCGAGCCCCAACCCGGAAGTCTGCATCTCCCTCCCTACCTGACTCAGTTCAACTGTCAAGGATTTAATGGATTGATGCCATGTTTTTGTTTGGCCACCACTTACTATTTTCCAACCTGCACCTACCTATATCAGCTAGTAATGCCCATCGGAAGGAGGAGGCGATGGTTAGGCATGTGCAGCACGTGACCTAGCTATCGCAATCTATATAACTTTATAGCCTCGTCGATTGATTTTCCCTCTTTGCCCAACACTCTACGCCTAACGTCAACATTACTTACCTTATTATACCACCTAACGTCAGGAAGAGATCGTAGACATCTATGATCAAAAACAGTCAACCTTTTCATGTCTTCAACTCGTATTGGCCATGTTTCAGAGCCATAGAAGTCATGTGAATAAACTGATATGATAATGAGGAGTAAGAGAATGTGCTGTAAACGTCATCCAGCCATGAAATACCGTATTAAATGTATTTCTCTAGTATGGGATAACTTTCCATCGCAATGCCCAAGTTCTACATCTAAATTTTTTAAAAAGGATTCTTACCTACTTGATTCGAGATTTACTCCATTTTCTCCCACCTTAACTACTTTTAAACAGTTCAATAGGACAAAAGATAAATTTAACGCTTCTTTAAATCCTTAAAAAAGCAATCAAAAAAAAAATAGAAAACAGTCTTTTAAACAATCTTCTTGAAACCATCCTGGACATGGTATTGTAATCCCCTCTTTGTCATCCTTCCTACCATCGGATTACATTGAAATGCCTTGTAATTCTAAATGATAAAATCATGAAGCGGAAAGTGGAAGAAATGATCTTCATGTGGAGTGGTTTAACTTCACACACACCTTTTTCAATGATCAATTGCTCATTTTAAAGTAAAACAGAACGTGGGTCTTAACAATGACACTAACTAACCGGTCAAGCGATAAAAATCTCGAAACAAAATTTCAAAATCTGTTTTTGTAAAACAGCGATAATAATAATTGTTTATGCTGGTTGCATACACTTCAAGGAATTAACTAAACAAATCACTTGACCAATAGAGAGAGTGAAAATAGCATAAAAACAGACTTCCCGCCATTCAATTTTGAATTTGTGCAACGAGAGATGTTTTAATGAAACAACAACAATAATAATATATAGTTTTAGCGGAAAATTTAAGAATGTTGATAGTATGTTTTTGTCAGATGAAATGTTTGTTCACTGATTTAATGAAGAAAATATTTTTTTAAAACAAACAATTTAATTCATTTAGTAGAAAAAAAACAAGAAATGCAGAGGTGGATTGGGAGAGGAATCTTGTTCTCAATTAAGACTATTGAAAAAGATCCGTTAAATACCGTTAAGGCGTATCTTTTACATGGTTCCATAGTAATAATAATAATTATTTATTATCACTTCCTCAGGTGCATTATTAGGTGTTATCTCTCCCATTCGGGTTCCTTTCAAGCGTTTAACTTGGAATGCGAAGACATTCAACGGTCTACTCAGGATCTATGTTGAATCCACCATCATTATCCGCGAAGCATTTGATTGGACACTTCCAAGGGTTTCTTATTCCTGATTCTCTCTAGCCAACCAGCTGACCATCTGATTTCTTCTCAGCATTGAGCTAGCGAAGGCAGTACTCGATATGAAATCATCGGTAGCCTGTCTGAAATGACTTTCGAGATGCGCGAAACATGATTCTAACCCATTGAGAGGAAGTGCTGGTGTCGAAAATTCAAATTTTGTTCTGTAGACGAATTGAAGAAGACTTCCAGACTGATTCTATCAATGTGGTGGTATGCTGTGCCTTTCTGATTCAAATTTTGACATCCTTATCCCTGCCATAAGTCAATAGTTGAATCTGTGGTGCCTAGATTAGTGAAGGATGTGACGCATTTCGAATTTGGTCCGCTGATAATGACTGATCCTTGTTGATGGGTGGAATGATTGACCATACGGAGATGAGTAGTTCAGGGAAAATCTCAGCAATTGCGATACATACATTAATACACAATCATATTATGGTTTAACTTCGTCCCATTCATTTTTCTTTCTTATTGTTCTGAGTAAAACGTGCTATTGGTGCTGTTGTCGGTATTTCTTCACTCCAAACCTTCTCTCATTTTTCAGGCCGACTACTACCCACTAACAGCAAGCACAGAAATGCCTATCAGAAGACATCAGTCTTTCAGCGAAAGCAGAGGTCTTGAATGTTGTCAAGCTACTGAACGCCATCGGGGAAGACAGCAGGGTTAGATGGACCCAGAGACTGCAGCATATGTGCTCACGCTGTTATTGCATAAGGTTCGGAAGGAAGGAGAGGTTCTTACTAATTGTCGGAAGGGCTGCCTACCTTGTCAAGCTAACAGAGAAGGGAGACTTACGATTCACTCCGGAAGAAATGAATGGCTTAGAATAATGCTTTTGTCCACGCTAAGTAAGATAGTAAGCCGCGTCATCCTGGAAAGAACAAGGTGGATTCAGTAAAGGCAAATCGTCTGCTGATCAAATTGCAACTCTATGCATCGTCATGGAACAAAGCATAGAATGGCAGTACAAAATGAACCTCAACTTCCTGGACTTCGCAAAGGCCTTTGACCGACAGTACTGACCATGAAATAATTTGCAAACTACTTCAAATCAGTGCATGCAGTGACAAATTTTTTATCAAGCTCATTCAGCAGTTGGTTGTATGACAATGCCATCACATGTCAATTGATCCACAAGGGAAAACTCAGCGAGGCGTTCGAAGTGCACGCAGTAATAAGACAGGGTTGCCTATTATCACCGATGATATTCCTAAAGGTGGTGGACTTGATTATGCGTCACGCTGTGCATAGGGAATTCTAGGATAGGGATTAGTTAAGATGACCGGAGAGAAGACTCTAAAAGATGTCCGGATGTCACCTCGGACGATATATATATTAAATATCACACAAACTTGAAGGCTTACGTATGGGCGAAACCAACAAACTGGCTGAAGATGCTGGCAGTGAGGACACGATTCCAGCTGAACATTGAGAAAGTGGGGGCGGAAGTGATGAAGATAACCAACCAATCAACAGCAACAATAACAGCAACAACCAGCACCAGTCATCATTAACGAGAAGTAGTTGACAGAGGCTAATCCTGCCTTCGCTTATCTCACCACAGACAGGAGTACAGCAAGGATGAAGATGTCAAAAGCAGCCAACCAGCCAGCCAGATAGGTTCGGAAAGTCAGGATGCACATTTATCAACGTCAAACCAGTTTGGAAATCTTCCGCACTCCGTCTCAGAACAAGATTCACATATCCAAGATAAATGTGACATCAGACAGTCATTCTATGCGTTCAGAAAACTTGCACTGTGTTCTCATCATGAAAAGCATTTCCAATGAGTTAGACATGTTTATCAACAGCTGCCATCTCTGGCTTCATACTGAAGATCAAATGGCCAGTCGGTGGGCTTGAAAGAGTTGGCAACCAGAAAAAGTGAGATGTGATGAACGAAAGAAGAGCTGATTGTTCAATACACATGTAGGGGAAAATGGGGATGGACTGACCATACAGTGAGGAGGCGTCAGATGATATCGCGCTCGGTGCTCGTCCATTACTGGATTTCAATATAAATTGGAAGCGATGTGTCGGTCGTCTTTGTGCCTGTTGAATCTTTAATTTGAATCACTCTCTTTATGGCTGTGTGATAATACTGTTAATGTGTTGTTTTATGACTGCGAATTGAGGCCATCCTGATTGGATGGCGAACAGCGAGCAATGAGGAAACAGGCATAAAATGGACTCACACAAAAATCTTGGAGGATCTGAACTTCGCCGATGATATATATCTGATTGCTCACAAACTGGAAGATATGCAAGCGAAAAGCAACAAGTTGGCAGAAGAAGCATCAAAGATAGGACTTCAGGTGAACATAGGGAAAACAGAGGTAATGAAGATTCCTGGCCAACACCACCAACAGCAACGGTAATAGACAACAATCAGCATAAATAGGAGGAACCTGAAAGAAACAACCTCCTTTACCTACCTAGCATCGTTTCAACTACAAGCGGACGGAACTGACGAGGATATCAAAGCAAGAATCGGAAGAGCAAGACAAGCTTTCACTACTCTCAAGTCTTTGTGGAAGTCAACGGTACTCAGCATCAAAAATAAGATCCGGATTTTCAACTCCAATGTGAAGTCAGTGCCACTTGCTGTACGGATCAGAGACTTGCACTGCGCGTCATAAAGAGCATCTCAAACAAACTACAGACCTTCCTTAACAGTTGTCTTTGCTCAATACAACTCAATATCAGATAGCCAGAAAAGATCAGCAACCGAGATCTCTGGCAATGGGCTAACCAACCAGGAACCGATTGTGAAACGAAGAGGCAGGAAGAAATGGAGATGGATTGGCCATACTCTGAGGAAGCAAACCATCAAGTGGCATCACTAGACAAGCCATTGCTCGAGTGGAACCCGAAGGCGAAGCGGTGAGTTAGTCGTCAGTGCCAGGGTGACTTGGAGGAGGTCATGTGAAGAGGAGATGAAAACGTATGGGCAGACATGGAGCCAGGTGAAGACTCTAGCAGAGAACAGAAAGCAATGGAGACGCACGGCTGAAGCCCTATGTTCCTCTAGGAATTGAAGGAAACAATAATAATGATAATGAATTTGGATTGTGACTGTGAATAATTCAAGTCACTTTGTCGGCCATACAGCCGCACTCAAAGATCTCACTGCATTAGAACCAGCAAAATTAGGTTTTGCTAGTTACATTCAACAGATTTCATTATTATGCCGTTGTTCGGATGCAACAGGTCTACCAGTACGACATATATCCTTGTCGATGTCATCAGATGATGATGACGTTGTGCGATGCATTAGTCGACATTTGAACTCACTGATCCCTGGATATCAACGCATCTGTCAGATGCAATGCTTACTTTTCGTCGTGTAGCCTTTAAGTTCTCATTTCTGTGCTAAATAATTTATAACTAGCAAGAATCAGAACTTCTTAATTTTCCACGTTCATATCTATCCTGTTCACATCTATTTCAAGATAAATAAAAGGAAAAAGTGCTCAAAAGAAAAATTCAATACTTTCCAATATTTTACCGCTCTTTTCAAGGTCAAAAGTGTTATCTGAGTAGCTACAGTTATGCCTGAAAGTAGAATGCTTCAAGGAGAAGATCATCTAGTTTCCATAAATACAAATGACTGTCTAAAATTTATTCTTTGAATTATTTATTTGTGAGCAATAAATTATTGAACACATTGAATAGTATTTTAGCCCGCCATGTTTCAACAAATATTGAACATTGAAAAATGCCTTTAGCTATTTCCATTTAATATCTATTTATAGAAAAAAGCGTGGAATAAAAAATCTTATCCTGTCGGTTTTTCTACCACAAATTGATGATAAATTACTTTTATCATTGGAAAATTCACTTTGATGTAAAAGAAAACATGTGTTCTAATTAATGTGATGAGATAACGGCTAAAACATCGACTTGTTCTTGTGGTCTGAATGTATAATCCCGCTAACTGTAGCGTTTTTAGTCCGTTGCTATGGTGACCTTATGATAGATTATCTTTTGAAATGCTTCCTAAATGAAATTTTGCATTAAAATTATTTTTTTCTAACGTAAATAATATCGGCGGAGTAATGTCCCTGAACTATGTTACACTCGCTAGACTTGTATGAGAAAATGTCGCTTCATACTGCTGATATCTGCGAAATGTATAAAGGATTAAGGGAGGGAGTAAGTTCAAAAGCTAAACGTACAATTGATTGGAGGATTTTATCATGAACTGACATCAGTTATAGAACCATAGAGTACCAGACAGCCATTTTGTCCTAGTTTGGGACTCTTCATCAGTGCATATCTACCACACGGGTTCGAACACAGAACCTTCTGGTTACAAGGAGAGTTACTTTGTAGGCCATTCATCAGTCCCTTGGACCCGATCCAATGGACAGTCCATGAATTCTAACTTTGGATAATTCCTGATATAGCGCGACCACTTCGCAATGTCTTCTTCGATGAGTTACTGCCTCACTTTCAAAATGCTCCACCGTACTCGTCACGGCTTCCCACTAGAACTGCAGATGACTACCCACCTGAATAATGCCAGTCTCTAGTGAGCACCAGATCGTTTTTTAAATATCGGTTTTGTAGGGATTCTGTTTGATTGGCGAGGAGGTGACTCATCGAAAAAGACACTGCGAAGTGGTCACGCTATGTGCTGCGTGAATCGGCGGAAATTAAAATTCAAGAGTTGGTCATTGGATCAGAACTCAGTGGCTGAACGAATGGTCTACGATCTAGCTCGCTTTGTAACCAGAAGACCCTGGGTTCGAACCCTTACAGTGAGTCTGTACTGCCAATGATTCTCAAACAAGGATGAAACAGCTGTCCAATACTCTAATGCTGGTCTCCAATGGTTCTCTAACTGATGTTAGCTCATGATGAAATCCCTACAAATAAATCAATACTTAAACTTATATTATATTGACTTTTCATGAAATCACATCGGTATATTTTGGACTGCTTATTGAAATTCACTAATCCTGTAACAACAGAATACAAGGGCCAGGCAACAGATAGTTTATTAAGGAAAATCAACACAAATTTGTAGATTTTAATGTACATTATTGTAGATTATTGTTAGTAGAAAATACAGTCATTTCATTGGTTGTTTCTCACAGAAAGTTAACCTTGCATCTCTTTGTGGCTGTGTCAAATCATTCATATGCTAACTATATCCGCCTACGCAAAGCCTTTGTTTTCATTTTCTCACCACCAATATTGGGGACATAAACATTGGCGTCAATTACTGTCCACCAACTTTAGCTAGCAGCCAGCTGTCACCACAATCCCACTTCACAAATTGGACATACTATATGATCACCCCACAAAACGTCCTTGAGAGACACACAGTCCGTAAATGCTCCAAAGACAGTAAAAGGATGATTATTCGCCGAGACACCGTTTGGTAGCTATACAGACAAGGTAACTTTGTTAGTACAAAGCCATCAATGCAGAACAATATTGGAGCAATATTCTCCATAAGAACCACATACTAAACAATTCCCACAGACACTTCAAAGTCAGAGTGACCATATCTCTAAAGTAACCGCTAGAATACTAACACCACTTGAAATAAGCATAGCATACCAGCCAAAACAAACACTTCATCCAATAATACGTAGATCAGAGGACCTATCCATTTACAAAAACAAATGCATAAACTGAGATGAACACCCCAACGGTCAGATTCGGCGTCCCCTTCTACTTAAAATCCATGATTATAAATTAAATCGGCCACTGGGTTCCGATTCAGTGGCCAGCTCATGAATTCTAACTTCTGCCGATTCATGACATAGCATGACCACTTCGCAATGTCTTCTTCGATGACTTACTGCCTCATGTTCAACTTGCTGCTCACAGCTTCCCACTAGAACCCCAGGTTGACTGCCTGAATAGGGCCAGTTTGTAGTGAGCATCAAATCGATTTCCAACTATTGGTTTTTGTAAGGATTTTGTTTGATTGATGAGGCAGTGACTCATCGAAGAAGACATTGTGAAGTGGTGCGCTATATCGTGCATGAATTAGTAGAATTTGTAATTCACAGCCTGGTCACTATATCGAGTCCCCAATGGCTGATGAATGGTATACGATCCAGCTCACCTTGTAACCAGATGGCGAGGGGTTCGAACTCCTGCGCTGGGTACGTACTGTGAAGAGTTTCAAATTAGTGGGACGAAACAGCTGTACAGTACTCGCTGCTGGTTTTCCAATGGTTCTCTAACTGTTGTCAGGTCATGATGAAATCCTCCATTCAATTAAACAAAATCCCTACAAAAAACAATAGTTAAACGCATATTATATTGATTTTTCATGAGGTCGCGTTGGTATATTTTGGCCTACTTTCATGGAAACGCGCTATTCCGCACGGATAATGTCGGTGATGACACCACTTGAAAAATTAGACGTGGCACTTAATTACCCTAATAAGACTTCCTTGAGAGATACACAGTCACAAAATGCTCCAAAGACAGTAAAAGATGATTATTCGTCGAGAAATCTATGTGTGGTTCTATTCAGCACTTACCTCGACGATGCTGTTGGGTAGCTATACAGATTAGGTAACCTTCTTAGAACAAAACAATCACTATAGAACAATGTGAAAGCAATAGTGTCCACAAGAATTACACAGCAAACAATTCCCACAGACAGTTCAATGTCAGAATGAGCAAATTATTATTGTTCCCTTGGGTCCCTAGTGGAATATAGGGCTTCAACTACACGTCTCCAATTGCTTCTGTCTGCTGCTGTACTTTTCACCTGCATCCATGTGAGTCCATACTGTTCCAACTCTTCTTCACACGATCTCCTCCATGTCACCCTTGGACGTCACACTCGTCGCTTCACTTTCGGGTTCCAGTCAACCAATGGCCTGACGCGCGATGTCACCCAGCGGCCTCCTCAGCGAGTGTCCAATCCATCTCCACTTTCTCCTGCATATTTGTTGAGCGATTGGTTCTTGTTTTGTTTGTTCCCATAGTTTCTTGTTGGTGATTCTTTCTGGCCATCTGATCTTGAGTACAGAGCGAAGACAGTTGTTGATAAAGGTGTGCGACAGGCTGTTGAAAATATTCTTTGTGACCCGCCAAGTTTCTCATCCGTACTTACAGAAGAACTTACTGACTTGACGTTTGTATTGAAAATCTGAATTTTGTTGTTGATGCTGAGTGACAGCGGAAGATTTCCAGATTGGTTTCAGTTGGGTGAATGTGTCTCTCGCCTTCCCGATTCTCGATTTGACATCCTCGTCCGTTCCTCCTGTAGTTGAGACAATGCTCCCTAGATAAGTGAATGAAGTAACCTCTTTCAAATCCCTCCCGTTGATGATGATAGTCGCTGGATGTTGCTGTTGTTGTTGTTGTTCGTTGGTTATTTTCATGTTCTCCGTCTTGTCTATGTTCACCTGGAGTCCTGTCTTTTCTGCCAGCCTCTTTGACCAGTTTGTCAGTTTTCGCTTGTAAGTCTTCGATTTTGTGTGACATTAAACATAAATCATCCGCGAAATCCGGGTCTCATAGGTTCTTCACGTCGATCCAGGATATCCCTGCCATCTCGTTTCCCACTGTCTGACGCATAATCCAGTCCACTACAATTAGGAATATCATTGGTGATAATAAGCACCCTTGTCTGACTCCTGTGTTTACTCCAAAAGCCTCGCTGAGTTTTCCGTGTGGATGACTTGACATGTGCCGTTGTCGTACAGCTGTTGAATAAGATTGATGAATATTTATAATGACCTAATACATACAGATTATTTCCGAAGTACTCACTGGAATATTAATACCATTTGAAATAAACATTGCTTACAAGCCATTACAATCACTTCATCCAATAATAAGTAGATCAAAGGACCTACCCATTTAAAAAACTGATGTATCAACTGAGATGAACACCACAACGGCCAGAGTCACTGCCCCCTTCTATTCAAAATCCATGAACATAAATTAGACGAGAAAATCCACTGTATGTGTTCTTCCATACCAATGTTTGTAGACATATATAATAGGCACTGATTTGAATAAGAGAATTTAGAAATTTTAAAGAGAGGAAAAACTAAGAATTCCAGGATGTTATGATCGGAACTACGACTTAGGAGACTATGAGCCAATACTAACTTAATGCACTGGCTAATCTGTCATAATCTCACGTCAACAACAACAACTACAAGAATAATAACACACCGGCGGCAGGCAAAAACAAACGAAACGTCTGGACGCCGATAAGAGAGCTTATACTGTTTCAAATAACAGTCCAAAATACTAGACAGAAACTCTGTATATATATATATATATAGTTAGAATGACCTTGAAATTAAGAGTATTAACAACCAATAGGGAGCCAGCAATCCAAACACTGGGGAAAAAAAAGGGCTTGTGCCGGTGCGCGATAACTCCTTAAAATAGTTACTTAAATCAGGTATATATAACACAGGAAATTCCTGGAATCCTAGTGCTCAGATGAATCGGTGATGAATAAACCCACTATTAAAGATCGAATTTAACAACTAATAAAGCATATGTCACGTGACAAAGAAGTTCAAATCCCAAGTCAATAGAAGTTATCAACCAATCACGACAGTGAATGTCAGAAGAACCAATTATGTCGTTTGCGGAAGAAGAATTCAAATAAGTTCGCTTTATATTAATGCTTTCGATGGAGCAATTTTTATCTAGAGAGACAATGCGGGCTTGTCAATTAAATGAACCTGTTAGAGAACACAGTCAAGTCGAACTCATCCACCTGAGCCACAAATCTTCGTTTTTATTTTAAGAAGTGTGTGAATGCTTAACAGGCACCGTGGTTTGATGTTTTGCAAGAATAACTCTCATTTTCTCATGGAAGCGGTGGTATTTATTCAGATGACTGTCGTTTAGGCTTAGAAGCTTCAATAATTAGAGAGGAATTTCGGTAGTTAACTTACCGGGTTTGGTTTTAGATAGTTTCACCGGATAAATATTTACTCTTTTTTATCATGAATAGCATTCGTGATTAGTATTAAACTGAATTTCTGCATTAAAACTGCACTCTTGCCTACACAGACTGATTAGTTAGTTTGTGGTGATTGGGTGCTTTGTTCACTTGAGTCATCTGACTGGACACAAGTAAGTAACTAGTGTAATGTGTCTAGTCCCTTCTTTGGTTCGGACTGAATTCTAGTGAGAATTAGTTTGTGGCAATGTGATTTGTTTTCATGTCGCTGGCACAGCGGTTAGGACTCTCGCCGACCATGCACATGGTCCAGGGTTCGATGCATGTCCACAGACTCACTCCTTTACCTCACTGAGCCAGAAATAAAGCTGGTAAAGAGGAAAGGTTAGGCATGAGACTAGCAACCCCATCCTGTAAAAATTAACGCTGTTACCGAAAGTTCAAGCCTCTAGCTTGAAGCCCTATGTTCCACTGTGAACGTGAAGGAAAAACATTTGATCAGGTTAGAGAACCAATGAAAACCAGAGGGTGCTGGATAGATGTTTCATCCTGGTTTCATCGGTACTGCGTTCCCTCTGGGGTTTGTAGCCTGGGCTTTCTGGTCAAAAGTCGGACTCATAGACCATTCATCTATTTAGACCTGACTCAATTGCCAACCCATGCATTCTAACTTCTATCAATTCGTGATTGTAGTGCCACTGCCAGCGAGTTGTTTTCCCCACTCCCGACCACACAGACCTCACTGGTCACGACTACTCACTGAAATTCGCTTAAGGAAAATTCTTCCCGTAGCCAGTCACCAACGAGCTTCGGATTCATGGATCAGCCACTAAGTTGGATCCAAGTGGCTGAATAGTCTACGATACTGACTTGTAACCAGAAGCTCCTGGGTGTGAAGCTGAGTGGATGCCTACTGCTGATGACTTCCAAATTAATACGAAACGGCTATCCACTACTCTCTGGTTTTCCATAATTCTCTGTCTGTTATCAGTC
>OX235277.1:5130660-5166010 GCA_944472155.2 Trichobilharzia szidati
TTATTATAATTTAGGCATCTTTATTGAACTGTAATTCCATTGTGATCTTACTTTACAAATCGATATTATTTAAAAAACGCTAATATTGTTATTGACTACTAATCTAGAATATTCTATGTATATAAATATGCATATATTTAATTGTGGAGCCAGAAGAGGAACTTATCGTAAAGGATACTCTTTGCTAAATTTTTTTGTGTTTTACGGATGTAGGCGTCAAAATCAGAATTAGGAAGGCAAGGAGGACAGTCTGCATTCTGAAATCAGTTTGGAAACTTTCTGCAATCAGCAAAAACAATGAAATTCAGAATTCCAACATCGTTTTTACGTGAGGTTTCCCTCTCTTGACGTTTGCGTCAAGAAAAGCATTACCAATAGTCTACTCCAGATTTTTATCAACGGCTACTGTCAATGGACGTGAACATTGAACGTTTGTTTATTGGAACTGGCAGTCATTGGTGGGCAACTCGAAGGCGCGAATGGTACGATCGCGTGCAAGTTGGAAGACGGCAGAAAGAACACAAATAAAACTTTGTATTTTATCTTGCTTTAATTGCCAAACAGTATAAATTCGTTCAAAGAATAATGGTGTTTTTGGAGTTAAAGTCGGAAAGTACATAGTCATTATGGGTTTAAAGCGTCTTCATTACAACAGGAACTTAGGGCTTATTTCCTTGACAGCTATCTCACTTTGACGGTGATTGGTTCTGGTTGTTCTTGCTGCTGCTGTTGATTAGCTATCTTCATCATCTCCGTCTTTCATATGTTCACCTGGAATCCTGTCTTTGATTCTTATTCTGCCAGTTTGTTGATTTTCTCCTGCAAGTCTTCGAGTTTGTGTGTCATTAAACATAAACCATGCACGTGCGAATTCCATATCTTCTAGAGTATTTTTGTCAGTCAGTCAACTCCCCACGCACAGTCTTCCGGATAATCCAGTCCACCACAGTTAAGAATATCATCGTGAGTGATAACAGACGGCCATCTTGTCTTACTCCTGTATTCATTTCGAAAGCCTGGATGAGTTTTCCGTCGTGGATCACCTGACGCGTGGCACTGTCATATAGCTGACTTCTAGTTTACCAGTTCACTATTATTTCAGGACCGGTCTCAAGTCCGGGTAAAGAGGGTTGGTTGGGCGTGGGGCTAGCGACCCCTCCATCACAAAACCAATCAAACTGCAACGGAACCTTCAACTCACAGTAAAAATATCAACAGATGGTTGAGAAGTATACCTCTTACTTGTAGTTTTCAAGATGTTCTATCTGACGTGTGCTACTTATTATAGTGACATGTTAAGTGCCCATTACATCTTCTGTCATTAATAACTAAAATGCCTAATGAGAACAGCTTTTTAAAGTATTCAGAAATTGTATCGTAAATAGCTATTATACTCAGCGTATTGCTGAACACCGAGTTGGGCTTGCTTCCAAGGATAACAAAGAGAAGGTTGTGTCAGCAGGAGATGAAAGTTTATGAGTATTCGTGGAGGACTGGAGAGAACTTGATAAAGTGGAAATGTACTGTCGAGACCCTGCGTTGTTCCACTGGTAACTCAAGGAAATAACAACAACAATAATAATAACGCCCAACGTATATTTTGTGTGTGTGTGTATTGGTACTTCTTAGCAAATAAGGATTTGTACATCGCTACTGTTCACATAAGCGGTTTGTTCAGGAGTTGATATCATTTGGAGAACCATTGAAAAGCACCAGAGAGTACTGGACAAGGAGCTGTCTGTTGTTAGTTTGGGACTTGTCATCAGTATGCACCCACCTTGAGGGATTTGAACTGAGGACTTTTTGGTCACAAGACGAAATCGTAGACCAAATTCTATATACCATAGTCATTCCAACAGACAACAATCAGCATAAATAAGAGGAACCTGAAAGAAACAACCGCCTTTATCTACCTATATGGGAAGCATCATTTCAACTACAGGCGGACGGGACTGATGAGGATATCAAAGCCAGAATCGGAATAGCAAGACAAGCTTTCACTACTCTCAAGTCTGTGTGGAGTTCAACAGCACTCAGCATCAAAATTAAGATCCGGATTTTCAACTCCAATGTGAAGTCAGTGCTACTTGCGATATGGATCAGAGACTTGCACTGCGCATCATAAAGAGCATCTCAAACAAACTACAGACCTTCATCAATCAACAGCTGTCTCAGGATCAGATGGTCGGGTAGAAAAGATCAGCAACAGAGATCGCTGAGAGCGAACTAACCAGGAACCGATTGTGAGGCAAATAGGCAAAAAGAAATGAAGATGGATTGGCCATACTCTGAGGAAACCATCAAGTGACATCACTAGACAAGCCATTGTTCGAGTGGAACCCGAAAGGGAAGCGGCGAGTTGGTCGTCAGTGCAAGGGTGACTTGGAGGAGGTTATGTAAAGAGGAGATGAAAACGTGTGGACAGACTTGGAGCCAGGTGAAGACTCTAGCAGAGAACCAAACGCAATGGCGACGCACGGCTGAAGCCCTATGTTCGTCTAGGAATTAAAGGATACAATAATAATAATAGTCATTTTTAGTTAATGTTGCATATTTTAGCCCCAATATGCAAAATTTCTATGCTAAAATTAGTAACAGGACTATTGACTTCCGCTAGTCAGATGGTCTGTGGTTGATATGGGATACCGACAAAACAATCAAAGGATCTATTTTGTTTATAAAATTTCGTAACAAACCATATTTAACTTGTGGAATGTTGGCAACTTAAGGAAAAGTCATTAAACAATAAAGGAAGAAAGGTATACGAGAGATTTCATCCATTTATTCCCATTTATAAATTTGAATAAAGCAAGAAAAACAGTAATTTGTGCAGAATAAAAGATGAAGTCGCAACTGCCGAAACAGTCACAGGAAGGCGAAAAAAGGCCTATCTTCATTCGACTCGATTTTAAGGGTGATAATATTGCAGGAATTTAGTTAACACAAAATCGAAGACTCACAAGCGAAAACCGACAAACTGGTCGAAGAAGCAGCAAAGACAAGACTCCAGGTGAACATAGACAACACGGAGGTTATGGAAATAACCAACCAACAACAACAACAACAGCAGCAAAATCCACCACCAATCACCATCAACGGGAGGGATTTGAAAGAGGTTACTTCATTCACTTATCTAGCTAGGGAGCATTGTCTCAACTACAGGAGAAACAGACAAGGATGTCGAATCGAGAATCGGGAAGGTGAGAAACACATTCATCAATCTGAAACAAATCTGGAAATCTTCGTCAATCAACATCAACAACAAAATTCGGATTTTCAATACAAACGTCAAGTCAGTTATTCTACACGTAGGGAGCAGAAACTTGACGGGTCACAAAGAATATTTCCAACAGCCTGTTGCAGACCTTTATCAACAATTGTCTTCTTCGCTGGCTCTATACTGAAGATCAGATGGCCGCCGGAACGAATCACCAACAAGAAACTATGGGAACAAACAAACAAAACAAGAACCAATCGCCCAAAAATTATGCAGGAGAAAGTGGAGATGGATTGGACACACGCCGAGGAGACCGTCGGGTGATATCGCGTGTCAGGCCAGTGCCCGAGTGGAATCCGAAAGGGAAGCGGCGAGTGGTACGTCCAATGGTGACAAGGAGGAGATCGTGTGAAGAAGAGTGGAGACAGTATGGACTAACATGGATGCTAGTGAAAAGTACAGCAGAAGACAGAAGCACGTGGAGACGTGTACTTGAAGCCCTATGTTTCACTGGGAACTCAAGGGAACATTAATAATAATAGCTAACAGACGATTGGATATCGAACTTGCTAGCTAAAACATTTCCTGCAGCTAAGTTGGTTCCCGTTTATTGGATAACATGCTCACCTTTGGTGTAATGAAAGCTCGATAGGGCACCCTTCTCGTGTTAAACTCTAACTGTGTGTAAAGATTTGCATGTATCTGCGGCAGCAGATTTCAAGAATTGTACAAAAAAGTCTACGTCTCAAGGGGACAAATGCCTTCAATAATGCCATCGCCATGCATCTTCTTCATACATTGCGAAATCCTTTAAAATTATCAATAGACAAAATAAGCTCAATTGTCATCAAGTTTACCGTAACAGTCACTATCCGAATGCCTGAAATCCTATATGTGTTCATTTGATTACCTAATCTTAGACCTTAACCAGTCTCCCATAATTTATAGTGTAACATTTGGTTCTACAGTTTGACTTGAACTCACTATATTGTCACTCAATTTATCTATTTTACTCACCTGTTGTGTTGATTACGTAACCCTCTTGCCACTCCATGTGAAAATTTATTTTTGTTTAAACTTGAACTCTCTTCGGGTGTAAACTATCCATATAAGTGTAATATTCTGATCACTATTTATTCGCTTTGGAAACTCCTGTTTCGACTGACATTCTGTTATGTTACCATGGGTCTTTACATAAACTTTACAATCTCTTCATGCTGTATGCAGCTGACGAGAAGTCATCAAAATAAACAATGATGGTACTGTCATATGCTGCACAAAATAACGTTGTTCTTGTTTTATTCGAATAGTACTACTGATTATTTGAAATGAGTAGTTGTGAAAGTTACTCACGTTAACTAACTAGTAGTGCAGTGTCAGCCACACCTGAAATGATTCAAACGCCAACTGGTTGAACTCTTCAGTCGTTTATCCCAAAATGATCGAGTTCAGAAAGACAGACTAATTGATCACCATTTAAAACCGCCTGAATTTCTCCTAACCACTTAGGAGGAACCGTCACCTATTATTGATGTTTAAAAAAAGGTAATAATAACAGCCTTATTCTGAACAGCTCTTGAGTTCCGATTGGAACATAGGGCTTCAACAACATATCTCCACTTTGTGCAATTCTCGGCTGTCCACTTCAGCTTCACGATTGCTGCAAGATCAAGTCAACCTGTCCTGGATCAGCCTAGCGTTGTTGCAGCCCAATTATCCTCCCTTTTTTTATCCATGCCCAACGTGTCTGTCCCCCTTGTTTAAAGAACTGTGTGTCTTTTTACATCAATCCATTTAGTCAGACCGTTGAACTCAATCAGAGTATTTTTGTGAACTGTTATTTTTGCTGACCCATGTCTTACTTTGTACTATTCTGTCGGGTTTATCTTATTTATTGATCTTCATCTGTATCAGCCTACCTGGTTAAGTAACCAATTAAATTTTATCTTTGTGCCTATGCTCTGTCTATCTCTTACTTGGGTTCATTCTTCTACTGACTGCTTACCTGAACGGTCGTGTCTGATCCGGCTAGTTCGTAATTTTGGCTTTAACGTTATTTCGCTCTGATAGCGGTGCCTTGCTTTCTGTAAGCATTGTGTTTTGTACTCTTGAAACCGTTAAAGTTTGTTGCAAATATAATTATTGATTTGTTAATTAATAGTACCGTAGAAACAGTGACCGGCTTCTTGTTTGTTCTGGACTGGGATAGCCGTTATCTACGCGTGACCTGATTTCAAGCGATATTGCGCTTGCAATTGCCCATAATCTCTCATCTCCTCCTCCTCCAACTTACACTGTCTCCTCTAAGGTGCCCTCGCACAGACCACCAACTCATCGCTTCCCATTGGGATTCTCGTCGAGACATCGCCTGGCGCCCGGTGTCATCCGATGGCCTCATCAACGTATACCCGATCCATTTCCATTTTCTCCTACATATTTAATGAGCGGTTGGTTCTTGGCTAGTTTCTTCCCAGAGTTTCTAGTAACTAATTCTTTCTTTCTGGCCATTTGATCTTCAGTATGGAGCCAGCCAGCGAAGTGGGCAGCTGTGGGTAGATAGAAGTCTGCAACTGGCTGTTGGAAAACCTTTTCGTTACACTCAGTGCAAGTTTCTGACCCGTAGAGAAAGACCGACTTGACATTGGTGTTGCAAATCGGAATCTTTTTCCTTATCATGAGTAGGCGTTTAAATAATTTATTAATTCTGATTTTAGCCTTAAGAACACAATATTCAGCGAAGAGACTCTTTTCAACGAATTTATTATCAAGCTGTACAATCGTATATATATATATATGGTTTTTAAGAAATTATATCCGGTGAGGGAATTAGGTCAAAGGTGTGAATACATGAAAGAATAATAATAGTATGTAGTCCCTCGTTGACACAGAACTTGACTTCTTAAAAGCCACACTCGCAGAAAATGGTTACGTGAACCGATTTATTGACAACAACATGAAAGACAAGCAGTCTAAAATGGTCACCGACTCAGTTCCGAAGAAAACCTTATTCATGAACTTGGAATTCAAAGGTGATCAAGCTTCAGATATGCTCAAAAATCGTCTCTCTAAAGCATTCAGTAAGACATTTTTTGCAGTAAAATTGCATATGACGTTCACTAGCCGCAAGTTGTTCTCTACCCGTCTGGCCGTCTCCATGTGCATCTATCAGTTCACCTGCTCTTGTGGAGTAAGGCGAATTGGCCGTAGTCAGAGGACACTTTCCCCACACGGATACGAGAACATATTCCAGCATGATTTTACAAGGGAGAAAGGAAGTGTGTGTGAAGCTCTATTCTGGAACACCTGATCGACTTCTGCCACTCTGTCAACCTTGAACATGATTTCAAGATAATATATAGAATCCACGCTAACTTTCAGCGTTTTCTTCGTTACAGACTTCAAAAGACAGCTGAGGCCTTGGCAATTCATGACTTTAAGCCATACCTTTGTGTACAAAAGAAGTATGTACAATCCCTACTTCTGCTTTGGCCGTAGAGGGATAGACATTTATTTTTTTTATTTAGTTATTATTTGTACTTTTCCCTTATTACTACGATTATTATTATCACTATTATTATTACTATTCTCACTGTGAATCTTTTCCACTTAGCCCTTTTGTCATTCTAAACCCAAAACTATTAATTTTTCTATTTTTACAATATTGAATTCTGTTTTATCAAATTTCATACCATGTTATGTAACATTTTATATTCGCCTACTAATCCTATAGTTATGTACCCTTTTTCCAAAATTCTATACACCTTATGTATTATTCTATATACGACATTAATTATTGTGCCACTTGACATTCAACTATGATTATAATCACAAATATTTTAATTGCATTTCATACTACTATTATTATTTTATGTATTCACACCTTTGACCTAATTCCCTCACCGGATATAATTTCTCAGAAAAAAGCCATATATATATACGATTGTACAGCTTGATAATAAATTTGTTGGAAAGAGTCTCTTCGCTGAATATTGTGTTTATATAATTTACAGAATTTGTAAGCGCAGTTTCGTGCATGATATTTTCTCTTCGTTTAGATCATTCAAATAGAAAATAAATCGGGTGACATAGTTCTATCTGACCTAAAGCGCAAACTAATCCCCCATATTCTATCTCTATTTTATCCTCGTATAGAAATACACGACACTTTGTGGAATGACAATTATGGAAACTTCAGAAGAAAATTGTGGCAAAACAAGGATATACGATTCAAGAATGGTCATCTTAGGTACTGGGATAAACTGCCCTCAAGTTTATTAGAAACTTGCCAATCAGTATTATTATTATTGTTTCCTTCAGTTCCTAGAGGAACATAGGGCTTCAGTCATGCGTCTCCATTGCGTTCGATTCTCTGCTAGAGTTTTCACCTGGCTCCAAGTCTGTACACACGTTTTCATCTCCTATTCACAGGAACTCCTCCAAGTCACCCTTGCACTGACGACCAACTCGCCACTTCCCTTTCGGGTTCCACTCGAGCAACGGCTTGTCCAGTGATGTCACTTGAAGATTTCCTCAGAGTATGGCCAATCCATCTCCATTTCTTCCTACCTATTTGTTTCACAATCGGTTCCTGGTTGGTTCGCTCATTTCCAGAGATCTCTGTTGCTGATCTTTTCTGGCCAGCCACCTGTTCTTGAGTATTGAAGGCCTGTAGTTTGTTTGAAATGCTCTTAATGACGTGCCAAGTCTCTGATCCGTATAGGAAGTAGCACTGACTTCACATTGGAGTAGAATATCCGGATCTTATTTTTGATAATGAGTGTTGTTGACCTCCACACAGACTTGAGATTAATTAAAGCTTGTCTTGCTTTTTCGATTCTTGCTTTGATATCCTCGTCAGTTTCGTCAACCTGTAGTTGAAACGATGCTCCCCTGGTAGGTAAAACAGGTTGTTTCTTTCAGGTTCCTCCCATTCATGCTGATTGTTGTCTGTTGTTGTTGCTGTGGCTGTCGCTGTTGGCCAGGAATCTTCATCACCTCTGTTTCCTCTATGTTCACCTGAAGTCCTATCTTTGATGCTCGCCTTTTCTGCCAACTTGTTCCTTTTCGCTTGCATATCTTCCAGTTTGTGGGAAATCGAACATATATCATCGGCAAAGTCCAGATCCTCTAACCAGTAGGTTGTAAATATTTAAACTACCCGCCATAGATCATATTTTACTATATTAAAACAAACTAAATAAAAGAAATTATATTCAATCCATTTTGATGGAGGTTCTCCAGTAGCCCAAATTTTAAACAGGCTACCTTGATTTCCCAATCAGATTAGAAACAGAATCAGGTTTATATTAGAAAACAAACGTATACATCCTGACCTTAATAGACCCTCCCTAAATGTTAGACAAACAATGTACTTCTTTGTGTATGTGTGTGTGGCATTTCCATCCGGAAAATAGTTATTGATAAAAGTTCTGAAATGCTCTAGGAAGAATGTAAAAAAAATTAACAATGACAGGTTATTACAATTGTACTTATTATTCTTATTGTTTTAAAGTTCAAGTTTCATGTTACACCTATCACAATCCATCACCCCAATCCCATCAACGTTCATATTACCCTCCATAGAATACAAGAAAGAATACAGAAACCAGAAACTAAATATTTATTATTTAGCCCTTTGTTTTCTTTTATTTGTTTATATGTGCATCTAAGTTTTTTTCTGGTTGTAATATTTTTAAAAAAGTATATTTTTTCTATGTTTCTTTATTTTATTATCCTTAGATTGTATTAATTTTCATTGTTTGACCTATATATTTCTTTTCTTTTTCTTTTCTTGTTCTGTTTTGCGTTACTTTGATTCAATGTTCAATGGGTACATTGAACAGCGGGTAATATGAAATTTGATTTTGCATGGAATCAAAAACAAAAGCTTCAGTTTGCTTTTATATTCTTAGAAATGAGGTTGGAGAAATAAGGGAAAAGTAAGGAAAGCAAAGAAATATGATCGATCATGTGATCTAATTTTTATTATTATTAATAATTATAATAGGTATAATACCTTATATCATCAATAGGTCATATTCTGTCTTTGTTTCTCAGAACACTGTCTCCCCCCTCTCTCTCTCACCTTCTAACTTTGGAGTTTATTCATAAAATAAATGAAATGCACTCACGTTAGATTTCTCCAGCTTCAAAAGCTTATTAGGATGAGATAGTTGACCATCAATCACTATGAGAATTTCTATTTATCTTTTTTTGTGATTGGAAGCTTCTGAATGAAGAGATTGGATTGGTTTTCTGGGGTTAGGGTCACTGGTCCCACACCCAACCATCCACTGCTTTTCTTTGTTTATAACTGCCTGGAAAACTAGCCAGCTGGGGAGGATGTCAAAATGAAAGAGGATCGGAAAGACAACACAAATGTTTATCACTCTGCACTCAGTATAAACAACAAAATTCGGATTTTCATTACCAAAGTTCAGGCAGTCAGTTCTTCTTCTGTATTGGTCAGAGACTTAATGTGCCTGTCATGAACAGCATTTCTAACAGTACTGCAAAATTTTACTGACAGCTAACGTTCTCATTGCCTGTATATTGAAGAAGAAATGGTGGGCTGGAAAGAATCAGCAGCAAGAAACTCTGGGAAGGAATCATCCAAGAACCTACTGCTTTACAAATATACCAAAGAAAGTGGAGATATTAGATGATATTAGATGGTTGGAGGCAATCGGCCACACGAAGCTTTGGACCTAGGTTCCGTGCTAGTTGTCACTCGTTAACAATGAGATTCAAACCAGCCTTGCTGACGAGTGACAAATAGCACGAAACCAAGATCCAAGGCATCCTGCCGATTGCCTTAAGCTATCTAATATTATAAATAAATGTGCGCTGTGATGGCAAGCTACCTAGAATGGTGGCCACATTGCAAGCCTGACTGATAGAATTCAGTCTGCACGAAACAACGAAAGGACTAGACACATCAAACCAGTTACTAGTGTCCAATCAAACTGGAGATGAATTGGACACGCTCTAGGAAGGCCGTTAGAGAATATTGCACGCCAGTCAACTGGTCAATTTGATTTTCAGTGGGAGCAATGAGTTGAACGTTAGTCAGAGTGTGACGTGTAGAAAATCGTGTGACAAGGAAGAAATGAGAGCCTGTGTTAAGTGAATTCCTCTCTATGGTTCAAAGACATGGCGTAGACGTCACGAAAAGCATTTCCAACAGGCCACTACAGACTTCAGCCAAATTCTGCTTCGCTCTCTGATCCCATACTGCAGATCAGATGCCTGACCAGATAGAATTATAAGCAAGAAACTCTGTAAATGAACCAATCAACAACCTATTGCTCAATAAATATACCATCGAGAATAGAGATGTATTGGACACATGTGGAAGTGACTGTTGGATAATATAGTGAACAAGACAATCGCTCAAATGGAACCAGAATGAAGAAGAACCAATCGAACCTCAGCTCAAGGATGCCTTGGACAATATGATGAAAGTCTACTGGAAATAATGGTGCCAGTCGAAGAGGAATCCAGAGAACAGGAAACAGTGGAAATGTGCTGTTGAAGCCCTGTGTCGTTCAAGTTGTAAATAAAGGGGACGGAAATAGCAGTGATAATAATGAGATTTTAACAGGGATTCGAGTCAGTGTTTTTAGCTTAAAAATAACAATGTTTATTTATTCCACTTTATGTTTATCTAGACAATTCTTCCTTAAGAAAATCTTTGTATTCGTCTCAGCAAGCTTGATGGATTAACATGAAAGGCAGGATGTCAAATTTGGCCACTTCAACATGTATATATCAGTTCACTTACTCGTGTGAAGTCGAGTACATTGACTCTACGACACCTCCGCTTGTAAAACAATCTTGTGAACACTATCCAGCATGGTTGGCGAAAGGTTTTATATAACTTCTTAACAGAAAATCTTGTGAATTCAAGACATTCAGCTCCATTTGATGAAAAGTCCTTCAAAGTCATATACAAGATCCAAAGCAACTTATCAAAGGGAATGAGATCAAAGCATCTGGGGGCATAGTTGAGGCACTAGCAATCCAAAAGTTCAGTCATCACACGCTATATATTAAGAATAAATATACGTTCAACCTTTCCCCCTATCTTGGTCATCATAAACAGTCACTTCTCTTATTAGCGATCATCCTGCTTTCCAACTTTCTTATATATTCTTGTTATTTTACGTTTTTTAATTCGTATGTGCACTAGTTGTTTTTTATCCGAACTTCCAGCTATTTTTGTTATTACTACGTTTTTAATTGCACAAACAGTCAAGTTTTCCAGTATGTATGATCCCATTATGTCTTTATTCGCTGCAGCCATCTTTTTAATTATATCACTACTTCCTCATTTCATTTGCATTGTCAAAATGCTTGTAAAGTTCAAGCATTCTGTGGACATAACTTCTAGGGAAAAAAGGAAACTCCATGTCGAATGGCTTCCTGAAGATTTTCATATGAGTTGTTGACATTATATAGGTGTTTCTCAATATATTTATCACCATAATAATAATAATAATGATAACTTTATTCTGAGCAGTGTTCATAAAATGTATAGAATTTTGAGCGGAACTTTCCGCATAAACGTTTCGGTTTCTCAGTCATCTTCAAAATGAAATATTAATTACTTACAGGATTTCATCATGAACTGACATCGGTTAGAGAATCATTGAAAAACACCAGAGAGTATTTGACAACCAGCCGTTTCGTTCTTGTTTTAGGCTCTTCAGAAGTACGCACACGCTACCAGGGTTCGAACTCAGGACCTTTCGACTGCACGGAGATCTCGTAGACCATTCATTCACTAGGCCACTGGGACCCGATGCAATCACCAGTCGATGAATTCAAAATTCTACCAATTCATGATTCACGCGACTACAAACAAATGTCGTCGGTGGCCAGTATTTGTCCTCACAACCGACTTCTCACTAGAAACCAGGTAAACACCTACCTAAATAGGGCCAGTCGCTGGTGAGCATAAGACTGACATTCAAATTTTGGTTTGCAGGGATTCGAACGTTGGTTACGGGATTGAATCATGAGCAGACACTGGTTAGAGAAGTATTAGAAAAACCATCTGAGAGTACTGGACAGTTGGTGGATGCATACTGGTGAAGACTCTCAAACTAGGACGAAACAAATGTCCAGTACTCCCCAATGGTTTTGCAATAGCTCTCTAACCGGTGTCAGCTCATGATTAAAAATACTGAAACCAACAATCAAATCTCTGATAACCAACACTTGTAACTGACATTAGATTGAGTGACACAATGCTCCGTCTGACCTGAAGCACAAACCAATCCCCTTAGTCTTCTATATCCCCTTCGAGAAATACACGACATTTCGTTGAAATATAGCAAAAATATTCATTCAGACATCTATAAAACACAAAATACTTGAGCAAAGGATATCATTTTCTATAATTTCTGCTCATGGCTCTACAATTATGCATCTATATGTTTATATGCATAAAATATTCTAGATTAGTAGTCAATACCAATATTAGTGCTTTCTGAATAATAGCGATATGCGAAGTAAGATCACTGGAATTACAGTTTAATAAAGATGCTTAAATTATCATAATAATAAAGATATAACAGCAAATAGAATATCAACTAAAATTAGGAAAATTCCACAAAAATTCAGGATCATTCAAACTGAGATGGCCAAGGTAAGGTCAGTGTCTGAACTAACTTCTTTTGGACGCATAAATTAGGCTTTTTAATGTGGATCCCAACAGCCTCAGCAATATTCAGTAGTCGAACTCTTAAGGCGAAATTGAGATTTTTCGGTATGTGGTAAATGACCCTGAAAGCATGGTTAACGTCAATCTTGTGTTCTGTCTCCACAAGATGAGACAGAATAGCGCTGCAAATAGATTTCGTTTGTCCTATGCTTAACCACTAGGCAGGGTGATGTTCAGAAATTCGACTAGAAACACGCCTAATTGTACGGCCAATGCAACTGGCTCACTCTACAGGAGCAGTTAAATTGGTATATACACATCGAAGAGGCGAAATTAGGCAGTTTGTCTTTTATTCCCGAACGCAGAAGAGGAGTGGTTTTAAAGATACAGCAGGGATTGCTGTTTTCACCGCATTTCTAATTCGGTGTGTTAGTATCTCACTGGTGTTGTCCCCAAGGAACTGCATTTGTATGAATAAGGGCGTTTTTGGAACTGTCGGTAACTTGGGCTGTTTTGGTTTTGGATTCAGATTCTTATCAATAAACTTTTCAGGATAACCATTCTCACTTAGCAACCCTTTAGTATTGTTAAGTTCCTCGACAGGACATTCATCCGAGCAAATCTCTTTTGCTCTGTGGACCAAGCTAGTTAAAAATATACACAAATGAATTTCGTGACCTTAATATTCAAAAGCGCAGATAGTTAGTTTTACTACCTAAGAAGTGACATTTTGTGCAAAAAATCTCGTAAATAGTTATCTCATGTCATTTTGGATATGTTGCCGCCCAAAATTACGCTTTTTCACAACTTTAGTAAAATCTGGCGAGTCAGTAGAATAAAGACATCTTAAATACTCGCAAGAGTAGAAAACACCATTAAAGGTTATATTTCAGTAGACTGAAAAATTTGGGACATGAGAAATAATATACAATATGTTAAGATGTTGGTTTTCGCTAGCTCAGGTTTTAAACAGGCCGCCTTAATTTCAAATTTCAATATCTAATTCAAGGGTTCAATATATTTACATGATGCTTTACTAAATGAATTAAAACACCAGAAATAGTACTCAACAAAAGGAGATTTTTATAAAACAAGATAAGAAAAAGGACTTATACTTTACAATGCTACCGAACAATTCTCTCTTTTTAGATAACTTTTTGAATAGATTCCACTAACCACCACATCTTGCTGACGAAATGAATATCTGACTTTGTTAGTGACACAAAAAATAAAAAATATCACCAAGGGGATACATTACCGACCTGTTGAATTGATTAATCACTCCTTCTAATGGATTTACGTCTTTGTTCTTAGGACAAAAAATGTTTAATTTTTACCATAATGGTCCACTTGATTTTAGGACATAACCGTAGAAAAACTAAGATAAGCAATACAAAAAATGATGGCGATTTACACGTATTACTCTCTACACGACCTATGGAATTACCTTGACTGAAGGATAAAGTACCTAGACCACCCACTTCAAATTGTATCTAACAATTCAACTGCGCTTGTGGAGCGAGTTATATTGGCCGTTGCTCTAGGAACTTGGTTTTACGTGCTCGAGAACATATCCCACTATGACTAAGTAAAGGTGTAGTTAAAACTATTAACAGGTCGATATTAGACCATCTGGTGCAAACCGGTCACAAATTGGGTATTGAAGAATCCTTCTCTATAATATACCGGGTGCCTAACAAACTGCCGAAATCGTCGAAGCACCGCATGCTCCAAACAGCAGAGGATATTGCAATTCGCCTCAAACAACCAGTGCTCTGTGTCCGAAAGAAACAAGTCCAGCCCCTCAGTAGAGACTATAAACTCATGAATTTGTATTATTATCTTTCCCAATTCTTCTGACATTCAGTTTATTTGATGTTGATGCTACTGAGCTGTAATCTATTGATATTATTGATTCGATTTTATCTAAACATTAATGTCGTTCATAAGACTAATTCATTCATTCATTATAATGTATATATAATTGTAGAACCTGATGATGAATTTATCGAAAAGAGTACTCTTTGTTCCGTGTCTATTCTTTTGAAAAATATTATAGAATACAAGGCCTCTATAGTACTACCGCATAAAGAAGGAACTCCAGAAGAGGTCTTACGTAAGAATTTCAATGAGGCTGGAGTTAAGGTGACAGTTAAACCAACCAACCACCACACTCAGAGATAAACTTTCTCGGCTTATAGACTAGATAAATCCAATTTTGAAAAATGACATTATTTACCAAGTAAAATTATTTCGATGAACTTGTGTTCTCTGACCTGGATGGTTCATTCGCGAAGCTGCCATCGCCCTACTAGGCAACATCTTCAGTACATACTTCAGTGTGTTGAAGTGAGCATTTAGATTTATCCAAGAGTTTAGTAGTCATCTTTCCTAATGGGTGACCTTGAACGTAGTTGATTATCTTTGTGTGTTTTCACACTCTATAGGTTATCTGCATTGACCTGATCCTTCTTATGGATTGGTAAATTTTATCTATGTCGATGTGTCTATTGATTGATGATTCACTGGAATACCAGGCAGTCTTCTAAAACTTCTCTAGCATTCTTAACGTTTCCTCTGAAAGTTTCATAAATAAACCATCCAGCTCAGAGAACACAACTACATCAAAATCATCCACCTGAGCTACAAAATCTTTTACATCATACCAAGAAAGTGAGGTCATTTTGCATACGTCAAACTAGTAGCAGATTGGATTCAGTTAGATTAGTGGAACATAAACATTTAGCTAGACGCAGAATTCAGTTATGCCACACATCTACTATTTTTAAATTCCAAGGAAAATATATAGAGAAACAGAAGGTGTAGCAATGGCACGGATCACCAATATCCCGTATCGTAGCGGATATATTTATGGACAGCTGGGAAAATATTGCTCTTAATACGTTTCATCCTACTTCAAAAATATGGTGGAGATATGTGGATGACACTTTCACTCACAGTGTTAAAAACAGAACATATCTCTCTACCTTCTTCACTCATATAAACTTACTGGTAGAGGGAATAAAATTCACATTTGTATCGGAAAATGAACAAGGAAAATTAGCTATGTTAGATTGTAAAATAAAACGAATAAGAGAAGGTAAACTGCACACTAGTGTTTATAGAAAACCAACGCATTCTAATAGATATTTAAACTTTAATTCATCTCATCCATTACCTGTCTGTGAAGGCAGGCTTAGTTAAGTGTCTAACAAACCGAGCAATAGCATTAAGTAGTACAAGAAAAGACGTACATGATGAAATAAAACAGATAGAAAAGGCGTTGGTGTTAAATAACTATCCTTTAGAATTCATTAGGAAGATCAGAAAAGGCCAAAAGCAAAATAAAAATAATTGTGAAACTAGTAGTGATAACACAAATATGGGAGAATATAAGTCATCTACCGTTATACCATATAAGGAGGGGAAATCTGAAACAAGACCCTACTTAGGATTCTCAATAAAGCAGGAATTAGGGTGGCATTCAAACCTACACCCTCACTCAGAGACAAGCTTTGTAGGCCAAAGGACCCGGTGGACCCAATTAAACAAAATAATATAATTAACAAAATACCTTGCAGTGACTGTGAGTGAAGTCAACTACGTAGGTCAAACCAGTATATCGGGTGGGGGAAGTCAGATTGTCAGAACATAAGAATTTAGCAATGGTTGGAATGATTCACTCCACGAAGATAAGTGATTTAGAAAAATATTCAGCGATTGCACTGCATGGATTAACACACAACCACACAATAGGGTGGGAGAGGGTTAAAATTCTAAGGAGTAATATAGGTAGATGGAAGGCGAGAGAGGTTGATTACTGAATCCTGCCTGGTTCATTCAGTCTACACCCAACACATGTAACAGAAATGACTCAATACAGATACCAGAGATATGGGAGATATTACTATCACCAGTCAAATCAGAAGAGGAAAATAAATAATCTCAATATTCTATTTCAATTCAAGCACATCAAAACATTCTAACAAGTTACTTATTATATCCATTCCTGGTGGAATGCAGGGTCATCCTGATGACGAGCCATATATAGAACGAAATACTCATGCTCTGGATTCCACCACTGTTAGTCGCCATTCACCAGAATAACTTCTATCGAATTTATCCTCATGTTAGGACTTAAGTATTCCCTTAATTTCATGTGATAAAACTCTCAATGGGGGATAAATATTCATTCTAACCATAAGTATAAATCTACCATTTGCTTGGGTCTGTCTGTACATCGATGGAACATAATCCAGGAGGTAGCTTCCAACTAAGCCATAATATTTGAATCAGTAGACGATTTCGCCGCTTTAATAAGCTTGATTCGTAAGCTATTCGGTAATTTATCGGAGATTTTTAATATATTTCGGAACTGAAGGTTTTGTGATTGAATATTCCATCCACAAAATCGATTTACGAATATATCTGCTAATGTCATGCGATTCTCTAGTGAGAAACAATGTCACTTTTTACGTATGTTCTCGCATAAAACGGACACATAGTATCAGTTTGATGTATAGAACTATGGAGTAATAATCCGAGTTGCCATATTTCTTTCCATAACAAACTTCTGTAGCCGAATCCACGATTACCCATAGGCTCTCTTAATTTAACTCTCAGAACCATGCCAGAGACGTCGTTTCCCGTTCGCGTTCCGCACAAATGATGGCCTGGAACGCAATATCTCTCAACGGTCTCCTCAGCCTGCATACTATCTATCTATCCATACCCTCCAACTTATTTGGTGATCAGTAAGTTCTTGGTTCGTTTTTTACCCCACAGTTTCTTGTTACTGATTCTTTCTGGTCGACCATCTGATCTTCAGTATGGAGTCACCTGTTGACAAACGTCTGTTGGAAATACTCATCATGCCATGCTCACCCAATTTCTGACCCATAAGAAAGAACTGACTGACTTAACATTCGTGTTGGAAACCTGAATTTCGCTGTTTATACTGAGTAGATACAGAAATTTACCAAATTGAATTCAAAGGGGTGTAGATCTCTCTTGCTAATCCAATGCTCATTTTGATATCTTGATCTGTGGAACAATGCTCTTTAGATAAGTGAAAGAAGTGATCTCTTTTGAATTCCTTCTGATGATAGTGATTGGTCATCTTCATCACCCCAGTCTTCTGAATGTTTGCTTGAAATCCTATCTGCTTCTTCCGCCAACTTGTCTACGACTTCGATTCACTATTTGGTCAATATTTATGTCTTTGTGTTTATGTTTCTGATAACCAGTCTCCGATTCATTCTAAGTTGTTCAGATTCTTTTATCTAGTTCAATCCTGTTACGTTTCCCATGAAGTTGAGACCGAAATAGGGACGCGTAGTTTGACACTCAGTTGAATACGTCCACAGTAGTATTATACAACAGCTACTTGTTCATTGAACCCGCACAACTTAAACGAGAATAAACAACAACTTGAGCTGCAAGCCATATTTCACTCAATAACGTATGATTTTAAAATATCATCAGGGATATCTCAATTAGCCTGTAATCATGATCAATAAAATAGTTGTGTTATTCTACGTGGGCCTATTTCTGATTGGTTTATTTCTGGCTTGAACATCGACTATCATTTAAAAATCAGTTTTTCAAAGTAGAAATGCATTTATCCTAACTAAAAAACGCTTTCATTTACTTTCTTGTGTTTTACACGATCATGTTTGATGAATATTCACTAGAGTATAGATGAAGGCAGAGAGAGACATAAGGGGGAGAGTAGAAGGTAAAACAGAGAGTGGATGGGAAAGCCTATCTCCACATTTTAATGTATGAATTTCTGTGAATAATTTGAGCTATTAGTTTATCTACTGTCACCTATCAAATGTAATTCATAGATGAACACAAGCATGAATGAACACTGAAAGTCCTACGAAAAGTTTGCTTGGGAATAGTTGTAAATAATAGCAGGATCCAGATAAGGGTTGATGGAGTCTCTTTACAACTCTCTTTAATCATAAAACCGGCATGTCAATTATTAATTATCAAACTTGTAATAATACTAATAGCAATTACTATTATTGTTATTATTATTAGCAGTATTGTTCAATAGAACATTAACAGATCATGAATGTTCATAAATGTATTTGTTTATTTTAACTATTATTATTTACTTTTGTCTCCTGTTTTGACTGCTGACAAGCAGTGATTCATTTACTCTCCTTTTGCAATAGGCGGATATGTCTTTTTGTTTTATTATTGCTACTGTTCTAAAACCCCATCTGTTACTATAGAAACGGTAGAATATAGTTGCAGCGGGAAGTTAAAGTAACCATTATTGTATGATCAATGATAATAAAAAAGTCAGAAAAAATGTTTAACATTATAATGCCGCTTGAAACTCTTAGAGTTAATAGTTAGTTAATGTAATATTATATTATTTTTTTGTAGAACACTAAGTCGTAATAGTGACGTTGAGCTGGTGACACAGCATGATAATCACGAGTATCTCTTGTCTACGCCAATAATAAGATATACAACAGCTGACCGATCTCTCAGACAGCACTACTTCAACCAGGAAATACAATGACATTCAAAAGTTGGTTTGTAGGGATTTGATTGGTTACAGGAATGTCATCATGAGCAGACATTGGTTAGAGAATCATTGGAAAACCTGGGAGTACTGGACAGCTGTTTCGTCCTAGTTTGGGACTCTTTATCAGTACGCACCCACCGGGATTCGTACCCAGGACCTTCTGGTTACAAGGCGAGCTCGTATACAACTAAGCCACTGGGACCTGATCCAATGGCCCATGAATTCTAACTTCTGCCAATTCAGGACACAGCGTGACCCCTAGCCAATGTCTTCCGTGGGGAGTATTTGTCCTCACACCCGACCTGCTGCACCCTACTGGTCACGACTTCTCACTAGAACCCCAAGTCACTACCTACCTGAATAGGGCAAGTCGATAGTGAGCATCTCATTGATATTCAAGTGTTGGTTTGTAGGGATTTGATTGGTTACAGACAATGACATTAGACGAAAAGTAGGCCAATTTTGATTGGTTTATTCTCAGACTAGACATTGATCAGTTACGCCGGTTAATTCTGATTGGTTAATTTCCAGACTGGACATTCATCACCATATCATATTTTTACACCACTAATATTTGATCGAAGATCTGGTATCTCACCGGTAAGGTCTCTGACACAGGTCCCAGTTACCGAAAGTATATCAATTCTTCCGAGATTGCAGACACACCACTTGGACAATTACTAATGGACACGAATTTTAGGTCCCTAACTTCCTGTCAGTTACAGTGCTCGGGCTTCAGACATCCGACAGAAGAAAAATATCAAGTTTGATTACGAAATGACTTCAGTTACAGAACACAAGGATAAATTTAGCCGAGGGATCGAACCAACGACCTTCATGTCAAGAGGCGAGAGTATCAAGCATTCAAATACTGATCCATCATTTTTAACCTCAATCGATAATCAACATGTAGCTCAGATAATGTTATGGCTGTGTACTGTTAAAGAGTCTCCAACTAAGGAAAAACATCTATCCACCACTTTTTAGTCAGTTCAATATCGAACTGGGACATAAAGAATCTTACAATTTTATACAAGCAGTTCTCTTTATGAGTTTGAATAAAAAAGAACAAACGCATATTTGCAGGATAATAGGAGTTCGTCTTATATCATCGATTCTCTCTTCAAATGAGTTCTTTCTAGACAAAATTAAATTATAAGTTACAAAGTGGTGTCTGAACGCCTGAACTCTCCATCATAATAAGTTTAAATTCAATCTGCACTTCTGCCTTGTATTCTGTCTCTAGCTGATCCTTATTTCCAAGTGAAATCTGACCTCTACCTCGCTTCCTGTTGCCCAACTAGGAATAGTCAGCCCGTTTTCATCACTGAATATTTAGTCGACTCTTGTAATTTTCGGAATTATGTCACCTATACTTTCTATCTATAACTTGAAGTCATTGTGAGATAAATTATGTTAAGACTGCATTTAGCAGCTTAAGTTTTGATTTTTTTAGGTTCTTAGGCTGTTGAAGAGAATTCATGAGGTAAAATGAGCACAGATTATCCTGTCTGCATATATGTCTGTTCGTCTTCTCTTTATTCAGTCTTACAATTTCCTTAATGATCACAGAATATCAACAGGTATGATTTCTGAGTGATGGAGAGTATCGTTCATGTCAACATAATGCTATCATACAATACAAAAATGTCCGGCATCCAGGGGAAATTGTAACTGAGTTAAAAAAATCTGTGATTTGTGAAAGCCTTGATTTCCGCGCTTCATCACAACCATCCGCTCCGGTTGTGTGGATTTCAACAAACCTTGTTGGGAAGTCTTATTATCCCCGATGCGACTTTATCACTGGTTTGAACTGTTTCTAAGTTTCAAAGTGACAGTAACGAAGTACCACAGGAATGAACTAATTCTGAGGCGAAAAATAAACCTTCCAGAGTCCGTTTGCAGGGATTCGATACGTTTGTAGTTTACCCACCAGTTGGTATTATATTATAATTATTGTCTTCTTTATTTCGTTTAGGAATATAGGGCTTCACTCGCACGTCCCCATTGCGTTTGGTTTGCCGCCAACGTTTTCACCTGGATCCACGTCTGCCCACATGCTTTCATCTCCTCTTTGCATCACTTCCTCAGTCTTCATCTCACCCTCTCAATGATGACGAACTCGCCGCTTCCCATCCGGGTTGCACTCGAGCTACGGCCTGGTGTGTGATGTTACTCACTTGATGGTTTGTTTTACCAGAGTATGGCCCATTCACCTCCATTTCTTCCTACTGGGTTGGTTCGTTCATTGCCAGAAATCCCTGTTGCTGATCTTTTCTGTCCGGTCATCTGATCTTGAGTGAAGACAGCTGTTGATGAAGGTGTTTAGTTTGTTAGAAGTGCTCTTCATGACGCACTAATTCTCTGATCCGCATAGCAAGTAGCACGGACTTCGCATTAGAGTTGAAAATCCGGATTTTTTTTCATGCTGAGTAGTGTTGTTCGTCTCCAAACAAACTTGAGAGTAATGAAAGCTTGACTTGCTTTCTCCATCCTTATCAGTTCCACCTGTAGTTGAAACGATGCTTCCCAGGTAGGTAGGTAGGCAGGCAGGCAAATATGGTTGCTGATTGTTGTCCGTTGTTCTTGCTGTTGGCCAGGAAACTTCACCATCTCTGTTTTCTGTATGTTCATCTGAAGTTCTGCCTATGATACTCGGCTTTTCTGCCAAATTGTAGCTTCTCACTTGCATATCTTCCAGTGTTTTTGTGAAATCAGACATGCATCAAATCGTCAAAATCCAGATCCTCTAACTTTTTGATAGAATTAAGAATTCATAGGTTGGCTACTGAAGAGTCTGAGGCCTTTGGATGAACGCTCTATGCGCTTGATTTGTAACCGGAGGGGTCCTCGTTTCGAATTCCTGATGAGTCTCAGACTAGGACGAAACAGACATGTAAAGTTATACTCTCTAGCTGGTTTTCAATGTTTGTCATCCCAAAATTTTCGTCTCCTCCTCGTTGTCCTCTTCCACAAAATATAAATTGCCATACACAATATAAAATAGAATCAAATTTGACAATGACATCATAAAACTATTTTTTGTTTTGTTTTTTTTCATGTCAACAATTACCTCCTTTTTTATTTGAAGACACAAAATTCTTTGAGACAGAAAAACAGAAGAGAAAAAATGAAAAAAAAACTAGACAAAATGTTGAAATATTATCGATTTATTTTGTTGGTTCTCCTCTGAAATTGGTTTTTGTTGGATTCTTTGATGAAGATGAGAGGAGGAGAGGATAAGGTCGGGGAGGAGTAGTGAATTGTGGGGGGGGGGAGAATTAATTAACTCACTCAGTGAACCGTGTAGACTGGTCAAAAATACAAAATTTGTCGGACTATTTCGTTGGTTAATTTGCTTGTTCGATTGGTTGGTTAACTGGTGCGTTGGTCAGTTGACTGTTCCACTCGTCACATTCTCTTTTTTTTGTTTGTTTTTTCAAGTTTCCCTTCAGAAATTTTAATAAACTATTAACTCATTGAATCGGTGATTGTTTTGTATTTTTTTCTCAAGGAAGTAGTAATTAGTAGTGATTAGAATAAATTTCTTCTATTTTAGTTTGTAAAAGTACTTTAGAATATTAATGAAGATATTGTCACTTGGATAGACTAAAGGATTGTCAAAGTGAGATTTATCGATTTATTGTCAACTTGTAATTCAAGTTGTCTGCTGTGATTCAGATTATGGCTATTTAAGAGTTAGTTTGTAGAGATATGATGCGTTTCAAGTTCGACTACGCACGGATTGATATCAACTAGAGAAGCATTGAAAACCCAACAGAAAGGACTGTACACAGATGTTTCGTCCTAGTTTCGGGCTCGTTGGAGGTATGTGTGCAACATAGTGGTTGGAACCGATGAATTCTAACCTCTACCAACTGGTGAATTTTCAGCACAACTGGATTCCAGTCAATGCTATCGGTGAGTAGTTACTCTCACTGTAGACCCAGTGGATCCTACTCGCTTTTCACGACTTCTCACTAGAACTCCGAATCATCTTCGTCCTGTAGACAGCCGCTGGTGAGAATCAGATAAATTTTCACTAGTTTGTTTGTAGGGACTTGATTTGTATCACTTAGAGAACCAATGTAAATAAGCAAGGAGTAATGAGTAGCTGTTTTGTCTCTTTTTGAAACTCCCACTCAGACTCAAATCCAGAACTTATTTTTAATTCAAGTGTCCATACTAGGGGCCAAGATATCAAGGATAGCCAAACATTTGTGTCCAGTCAGTCAACAGGATAATCAAAAATTGGAATTCATGAGCCAATGCCTTCGGGCTTGACTTGTAACCAGAATGCCCTGGGTTCGAACCCCAGTAGATGCGTTGTGCCAGTAATACCCAAACTGAGACGAATCACCTGTCTATTACTGTGAGATAGCTTTCCACTGGTTGTCTAACTGTTATCAATCCGTGACTAAACTTGTTTCTTGCAAGTGGCTGGCTACCGGACGGCGTTGCTTGGGGTCCCAGAGAAAAGTTGGAACCAGCTGATTCCATCTGGTCGGATGTGAGGACACATATTCGTGATGGATGAAAGTGGTGGTTAGTGTCAGTTACGTTAAAATCACTAACTGATAGAAGTTAAAATTCATTTGTTAGGCAATGGGCAGTCGGGTCCCTGTAGTTGAATAGTCTGAAGGTCCTGAGTTGAAGCCTTGATGGGTACATCCCAAAGGAGGACGAAACGGATGTGTACTGTACTTCCTGTTAGTCTTCAACGGTTCCCTAACTGATACCAGTCTGTGGGTACTCAAACTTCAAAATTAAATCTAACTGAGTCTAAACACACGATTGATATTTTTGAACATTTTACCTCAGGTTAGACCATCACGGATTGATAACAGTTAGAGAACCACTGGAAACCAGCACTGAACAACAGCTTTTTCATCCTAGTCTTTTGGGAATTATCGCTAGTACGCCCCAACTGGGTTTCGAACCAAAGACCTTCCAGTTACAAAGCAAGCTCGTATACCATCCAGCCACTGTTACCCAGTTCAACAGCCCATGAATTCTAACTCCTTCCAGCAGCAAGTTTATCCCTACTCCCAACAGGATAGACCCCACTGGTCATGAAGTCTAGCCAGAACTCCGGGGAACTTCGTCCTGTGGCTAGTACCACAGATTTATATCAGTTAGAGAAACACTGAAACCCAGTGGTTGAGTACTGATGATGAGTCTCAAACTAGGATGTAACAGCTGTCCAGTACTCCATGCCGGTTTTCAATAGTCCTCAAACTGATATCAATCCGCAGTCTTGAAGATATTATACTTTATGTCTTAAGCTACTGAATAACTTAATAAGTAGTTTGAAATAGCTATACCTGCGCACGTATGTATCTACACATATATGTCACGTCAAGGATGGCTGTTTATTTTAACATTTGGCGTCTACTATATGAGGCTGTATTATCTAATTCTGCCATTTCCTAATACCACTTTATTGTTTCTGTCCATATTTAAGTATATAGGTATATCCATTAATTTAGAAGTTGATAAAACATTTTATACTCATTGAATGCTACTCAATGTTAATGACACAGTGAGAGTAGGCAGTGCAGTGTTTATTTGGTCGCTTGTTAGCCAGCTGGCCAGTATTTACAGTTGAGTTTCTATCTATCTACCTGCCTAACTACCTTGACATGTATTCACTGCTTCACATGATCAAAGCAATTGACAATTAATTAACTTATTTACTTATTTATTTTATTTTAAACAAAGAATTTGTTTTGTTTAGTTCTGTTTACTTATTTATTTTTTTCTACTTGACATGTATGAGAGATAATTTACAGAGTGGATAAACGGATGGTTGAATGGCTAGATGGATGGATGGTCGGATGGATAGATGGGTGTAGGGAAGGAGGGATGGAAAGATCATTGAATCGGATTGTTATAGCTCTTGTTCTTGTTGTTGTTGTTGTTGATATCGTTTCCAGTAAACAGAATCATTTAGCTGGAAGAAAAGGTTAACTGATTAAATCATCGACTTTTAACTCTCTCTCTCTCTCCCTAACCCGCTCTCTTTCTCTCCCTCTAAATGACTATTAAGCCCACAATTTGCATACTAATATGAGCTGGGCATAAGGATTAAGGGATAATTTAATTATTATTATTATTGGGTGTTGGTTTTCTACAGGGGATTTGATTAGGGGATACAGGTATGATAGCGAGTTGATATTAGTTGGAGAACAAATGAAAACCATTTGAGGAGTAATGGACAGCTGTTTTATCATACCTACCGAACACAGAGGTTCGGATCCTGAACCTTTGGATTACAAGGCAGTGTCGTAGGTTATTCAACCACTAGGACACGGTTCAATGGCCCACCGATGAATTCCAACTTCAGCAAAGTCGTGATTTACATATATATATATATATATATATATATAGAGAGAGAGAGTGACACAGAGAGTGATGGAAAAGAACAAGAAGTTCAGAGAAGATTTCTTTCCGGCAATCACCCTTCAAAAGCGACTGTAAAATTGCACTTCTTTTATACGTTAGTTTACATAGATACAATTATTACTTTTCGAGTATGACCACGGATTGATATCGGTTAGAGAAATATTGAAAACCTACCAAGGAGTACTGGACAGCTTTTTTATCCTGGTTTGAGAACCGTCGGCAGCACGCATCCAGTTTTGTTGGAACCCAGGACCTTCCAGTTACAAGGCAAGGTAGCATACCATTCAGCCAGTGGGAACCGATTCAATTAACCATGAATTGTTGAATAGCTTTATAGCATACGAGCTAGCTTGCCTTGTAACTGGAGGGTGCTAGATTCAAAATCCTGTGGTGGGTGCGTACTGTTGATAATTCCCAAACTAGGATGAAATGATTCGATTGTTCTCTAACTGATATCAATCCAAAGTGAAACTCGAAAAACAAATCTATTCCTCACAAATCAACTCTCGACAATTATTAATAGTACTCATTGGTTACAAAGTTTCATCGTGAGCTGACATCGGTAATAGAACCACTGGAAAACCAGCTGGGTTTACTGGAAAGCTGTCTCGTCAGCCTAGTATGGGACTCTTCACCAGTACGCACCCATCAGTAGGCCGGGTGTGAGAACAAATACTCATCGAAGACATTAGCTAGTGGTCGCGCTATCTCGTGCATGAAAAGGCAGAAGTTAGAATTCATGGACTGGAGATTGGATCTGGTCCCAGTGGCTAATGAATAGTCTGTGAGGTCACTAGCTTTGTAACCAGAAGGTCGTGGGCTTCAACACCTACGGTGGATGCCTATTGCTGAAGAGTCACAAACTAGGCTGACGAAACAGCTGTCCAGTACTCAATAGAAGGTTTTCCAATGGTTCTCTAACCGATTTCAGCTCATGATGAAATCCTTTAACCAATCAAATCCTTGCGAAACCAACATTTGAATATTTTTATTTAATTCCTAAGGAGAAAATTGAAAGGGATAATAATTTTCAACCTGATATGATGAAAGTTTTTGAAGGCGTGAATACAGGTCACCACAAGGGGCTTGGAAACAAAATTCCGCAGGCGTGGAAAATAGTTTTTCTTCATGAATACAGGTGTGATCAGGATGAGCATGGAAATAATACTATGTTGTAACTGAAAACAAAAAAATGAATGAAGGGGACAAAAAAGCGAAACCTAAGGAAATAAACCTACCGAGATCCCTGGTAAATGTAGAGGTTCGACTAGTTTCTTTTCAACACACAGATCCGGTGTTTCACTGCATATGTCAAGGGCTTCTGCAGTAGTGCAAAGAAGTCGGAAACACACACTGCCTCTGGTTGATTTTTGTTTATTTTCTAAATGACTTTGAATGATGAATAGTCAGCTGAGATGCTGTTATATGTGCTCATAGGGTGTCCAGTGATGGCGCTTCTGATTGAATCAGTGCCTTCTTTTTGCACCTCTGCTGGATAATGGTGTCTATCAAGTTTTGATAGGGAATGCATAGAACGACTTATTTACCCATGTACATATAACGCAATTATTTTCCAAGCCTGCCTAATTTTGTTTCTAAGCGTCTCATAATCTTTATTTACTCCTTTAAACTTTCATATCAAGTTCTTATTCCTTTAATGTCCTTATGGGTACTTATACAGCGAGACCGCCAGCGAATTTCTTAGGCAAGTAAATGATCTCTAAAGTGAGTGACTCGCTGGACCCTCCATAACTTACGAATTCTCACTAGAACTTTAGGCAACTACTTCTTGGATAGAGTGTCAGTCACTAGTGAGCATCAGAATAAGGAAATATCAATCGTTGATCTGCAGGCGAGGGGTTGAGTATTTCAAAGGTTACAACACCACAAAAACCAACACTTGCAAGAATATAGACCAGTGTGGAGAAATGTTACTATAACTACGAAGTGTGGTGTTGGTTTTCGCTGTAGGCTTAACCTGTCTTCATTACCCAGCTGGATTACTACAGCCTAGGTAGGGTTATAAGTGGGCACTTGGTAGGCTTTAAAACCCTCACTTATTGCGTGCCTGGATACGCATACGTGAGAATGTAGTTTGTCACAGATACACTGAAGGAACTACGCAAAGGCTGTGCTTAGATTTGCATTTCTTGTTGCTGATTATACTTAATAGTAAGTGCTTCTGAAGTGTCTTATTATCGAACATTGCAGATTGTGGAAAATGCGCATCAGAACATTAGAGAGAGAGAGAGAAAAAGACAATAAGCGATAATGAAAAGAAAACCAGTATCATTCCAGCGATTTTACCCTCAAAAAGAGATCTGTATCCTCATTTATAATCATACATACACATAGATAAATTCGTGAATTTATAATAATATTATTATTGTTCCCTTGGGTTCCTAGTGGAACACAGAGCTTCAACTGCACGCCTCCACTTGCTTCTGTCTTCTGCTGTACTTTTCACTTGCATCCATGTTAATCCACACTGTTTAAGTTCCTGTTCACATGATCTCCTCCATGTCACCCTTGGACGTCCCACTCGCCGCTTCCCTTTCGGGTTCCACTCGAGCAATGGCCTGATGCATGATGTCACCCAGTGGCCTCCTCAGTGAGTGTTCAATCCATCTCCACTTTCTCCTGCATATTTGTTGAGCGATTGGTTCTTGTTTTGTTCGTTCCCGTAGTTTCTTGTTGGTTCTTGTTCTTTCAGGCCATCTAATCTTCGGTGTAGAGGGAAAACAGTTGTTGATAAAGGTGTGCAACAGGCTGTTGGAAATATTCATTGCGACCCACTGGCTAAGTTTCTGATCCGCACGTATAGAAGAACCGACTTGACGTTTGTATTGAAAATCCGAATTTTGTTGCTGATGCTGAGTGACGACGATTTCCAGATTGGTTTCAGGTTGATGAATGTTTTTCTCACCTTCCCGATTCTCGATTTGACATCCTCGTTTTGTTCCTCCTGTAGTTGAGAGAATGCTCCCTAGCTAAGTGAATGAAGTAACCTCTTTCAAATCCATCCCGTTGATGGTGATTGACGCTTGATGTTGCTGTTGTTGTTGTTGGTTGGTTGGTTGGTTATTTTCATAACCTCCGTCTTGTCTATGTTCACCTGGAGTCCTGTCTTTGCTGCTTCTTCGACAAGCTTGTCGGTTTTCGCTTGTAAGTCTTCGATTTTGTGTGACATCAAACATAAATCATCCGCGAAATCCAGGTCTTCTAGGTTCTTCACGTCGGTCCAGGATATCCCTGTCTTCTCGTTCTCCACTCTCTAACACATAATCCAGTCCACCACAATTAGGAATATCATTGGTGATAATAAGCACCCTTGTCTGACTCCTGTGTTTACTCCAAACGCCTCGCTGAGTTTTCCGTTGTGGATCACTTGACATGTGCTGTTGTCGTACAGCTGTTGAATAAGGTGAATTTATAATATGATTGGGATAATTTAAGAAGTTTAAACAGAGGAAACACCAAGAATAATCCCAGGGAGTTTTCAGAAGCCTGGTTGGCATTCAGATGAATCAGAGATAAAAACATTCACCACTCTAGATCAAATTTATCAAATAATAAAGCATGAATCACGTGACGACAGAGTTCAAACTTCAAGTCAATAAAAATGATCAACAAAGATGCAAATAACCAACCAATCACGACAAGGAGGGTTACCAGGAGGTACAACTATATCATTACTTATGGAGAATTCCCAGAAGTTCACTGCATATTACATCTGGCGTTGAAGCATCGTTGTCTAGAAAGAGGACATAGAAAGAATTGCAACTAAATCGAAAAGCCACCTCAGAGAACATAACCAAACCCATCTTATGAGTTTATCAGCTTCCAGGAAACTAGACGACGGACATCACTGCGTCGACACGTAGTGGAACCTAGAGCTGGACCATGTGGCTGGTAAACAGTCGATCCCTGAACTACTGACGCATACTTTATCTTCAATGCCTTCCACACAAACACTGAATCCTTAATTTACCAGTATTACTCAGAAGGAACTGTTTGACTAATGGATTCAATAGAACCGAAAACGCTAGTCAAATCAATAATTTAACGGCAACTGGGAATGCGAAAGATCAATAATTGTCACTGTCATTAGGATAAATATGACACGGAAAGCATATCATTTAGATTTTGAGTAACAAAACAACTTATATTAGACAAAAACAGCTTTGAACATTATTCATCTAACAAGTGTTAACTAATGTATCTGACTTTAAATTAAACTGTAATCGATTTTTTCAAATTTAAATTTTTTAAATAATAATTTTTCAATGACTAGTATATGTATTCTATTTAAATGTATACATAAGAATACTACGAAGACATTAAAACGTTTTTCATCATCTAGACTAGTTGGTCAAGCTATGAATGTCTAATTTTTAAAAAAGACTGATCGATTAATCCTTCTCCTGAGGAAGTGAATGAGCGCCATTAGGATACAAATAAACAAGGAATCATTTTTTTCATATGATAGGAGGCCTACTTACAACTTGGGCTACCGCCAAAAACCTTCATCGTTGCACATGGCAAATAATTCCTCTTGTTCAGGTTGCTTAAAATATGACCTCTAATAGTGTTATTCACTCTGATGAGTATTTAAAACATTTACAGCCTGGAGATTCGATAATTTCTACTAGACTTGAGAAAAAGGACAGTTGTGGGTGGCACGGTATACTGATCGATTATTTTTTTCTTTTTTTCTTTATTATAGCTTGATTCCACACAGTATTTTTTGGTACAAGTATGAAAATTTCGGTGTGTCATATTGGTAGCCCAAATTTAGCAGGCCGACCATAGATATCAGGTATGCGTCGGCGGGGGATCGAACCTCAGACCATGTGCATGATCGGCGAGAGTCCTAACCACTGTGCCACAAATGTCCGTCAGTTATGTCACTAGGTCTCAAAATGTATTCCTGAATGTCAGCAAAAAATGACAACAAACGAAATGGTACAGAATAACATGGATCCATATAATTTTGTTGGCTCTCATCAGCTACATACAACCTATACTCTTTGGTAAATAAACGTCAGAGTAAAACTTAACACACTTTTGTCATCAACAGGAATATCATGAGGGTGACATGGTGAGACAAAACATCATGATGAAAAGATACCTGAAGTATAATTATGTATATATATCTATCTTGTTAGAGAGAAGTTTCTAGAAAATTAATTCACAAGTTTGTTGTTAGGGTGGTAATAAAAATCAGTAGGAATTATATAGTTGGATAGGAGAAGATCAAAATTTGGTGTGCAAGAGGTCAAATGAAAAGATGATGACAAAAGATGGTGAGTGGAACTCATAAGGCTGCGAAAAATTAGCCCTTATGGAGGTTAAGCAGTAGAAGCAAGGAGAGGGGGGAAGTTGAAGAGATAAGTTAGTGAAATTAAAAGACCAGCAGTTATTAAGGGATGAGTCACCAGAGTGACTTGAGTCGAACGACAGATTCCTTTTGGACACATAGGTCAGGTTTCAGCGTTTTATTGCGATAGCCCCAGCAGACCGAAGAAGACTTGAGCTGTTTTGTCTAATAACTGTTTTGATTGATGCCAGTGAGTCTACTTGATGTCCACTGTCTGTCAGGTGTTTGGTGATTGAAGAAATTAAACTACTTAGCCGCCTCAAATGGAAGCTCCTTGGTGAGTGTTTGAAGAATCTGACATAGGCCTCTCTTTCTGTTCTTCCAATATAACTGCTCCCTCAGATACATGTGAATTGGTATGTACCTTTGGAGGTAACATGTGACGGGCATTTGTCGACCTTTGACTGCATCAACAAGGAAGGTGTTAGGAGCAGAGAGACTAATTTAGCTGCAGGACACATCCTTGACAGGTTTGTGCCTAATCTTATTGTGTCATCGCCCTTGAAATCGAGTTTGATGAAGACTGGCTTCTGACGGGCCTAAGGTTTATCAGGTTTCTTGTCTAGTCATTTCACCATCAAGGCATTTCAAAGTAGCGCGTCAAGGTCACTGAAGAGTAAGAAAATACGAATACTTTGAACTAACCAATGTAAAAACTTGAGAAGACCCGGAGTTTTCACGGATGGTTTTACGCCTAATGTCACATTAAACTCAAAGTAATTACGGGCAAAGACCAAACAGACTGGCAGGAGAAGAAGAGGCAAAGTCGGGAATCCATGTGAATATAGAGAAGACTGGGTTGATGAATTGATCCAGCTGTCAAAGACATCGGAAGAAATTTCAAAGCAGCCACTTTCTTCACTTATCTAGGAAGCGTCGTATCAATCACAGACAGTCGAAATCCATGAGGATATCAAAAGTACGATTGGAAAGTGAAACAATACCTTCACCACTCTGAAATTGGATTTTCGCCGTTCGCATCACGAACGCATTTGGATTAGATCCCAACCCAGCAGGTTCCTTACTGAAGATCAAATGGCGGACTGGTTAGAAAGAGTTAGCAACAAGGTGGTCGTGGAAGGAACCAATCAAGACTCCCCTATTGCTCAACAAATATGCTGAGTGAAGTGTAGACGACCAGCACTCAGGATCTACTTTCGATTAATATTTTATTTTAAGATCCTACACGAAAGGAGAATATCATGCAATAAACTCCGCTGGAAATTCTGTACATCCTTTAAACACTGTTCAGAATAAAGTCACTACTTCTTTTATTATTATTATTGCTACTACCAGTAGTATGATTATTAATAAAGGATCCCTTGGAGTCAGTTAACCAAAAATATTTAGTTTATCTAATACCCTGCTGGAATGATCCTCAGGTCAAATACATTGGTCAGAGTAGTGGAACAGAGTCAGTCAGACTAGCGGAGCACAAAAACCTAGCGAAAATCTAGATTATTTGACCATAATGAGACAAGAAATCTGGAGAATAGTTCAGGTATATAGCTTTAAACGAAATTATGCACACACAACCATACAAAAGGAGAGGATGGGATAAGATGACAGTTTTAAAATTTAATATAACAGGGTGGAGGGAGAGAATGAGATATCGGAAGCTTTATTTATTTATTCTTTTGACAGTACGTGTACCAGGAGTGATTCAACACTTATCCACCCGGACATCTAGAAAATTCTACACTATCCCTACGACGGATGGGAAAGAATAAAGAAAACTATAAAGCGAAAATTTCGAAGCTGTGTAAGTACGATCAGAGATGTGATTTAGAACAAGAATAAATTGTGTTCGAAACTTTGTTAACCGGTTTTACTGGGACCCGATACTGGTTGATTGTTTCATGGCAAAGCTTGAAAACTCTCAACTTAGTCAAACCGTTGGTCACTTTGACATATATGGAAAACACGTAGACGACACTTTCGTTATCTGCGATAAAAACGTAATTCTTGATGATGTCTTGTTTGCATTGAACAACTGTCATCCTCTTTTACAATCCACCATAGAAAAGGAATCTGAACTAAGCATTCCGCTTCTTGATGTGTGTATTAGTTGATGCAATGACGGATCTCTCAAGAGATCCATCCACCGGAAACATTCCTGCCTACCTCTAGGAAAAGAAACCTAATTCATTCGCTCTGCTTTAGGATAAGAAAAATCTGTAGTTCTGATTGCGTTGACTCAACACTTGGCTTCCTAAAAGCCACCCTGGCAGAAAACGGTTACGCAAACCGATTTATTCACAGAAACATGAAAGATAAACAGTCTAAACTGGTCACCGACTCAGTTTCAAAGAAAACCTTATTCATGAACTTGGAATTCAAAGGTGATCAAGCCTCAGATACGCTCAAATACTGTCTATCTAAATCAGTCAGTAGGACGTTCTTTGCAGGAAATTACAAGTGACGTTCATCAGCAGCAAGTTGTTCTCCATCTCTGTAAAATGTAAGCTCCCACGTCTAGCCGCCTCCATGTTCATCTGTCAGTTTACCTGCTCTTTTAGAGGAAAGTACATTGGCCGTAGTCAGAGAACGCTTTTCACTCACAGATACGAGAACATATTCCAGCAGCATGGTTTTACAAAAGGTAAAGGAAGAGTGTGGGAAGCTCTATTCTAGAACAACACCTGAATGACCCCAGTCACTCTACCAACCCTGACTATGATTTTTACATCATCTACCGAATCCATGCTAACTTGCCGCCTTTTCTTCGTTATAGAATTCTAAAGACAGTGGAGGCTTTAGCCATTCACGAATTTAAGCCAGAACTTTATGTACAAAAGAAGTATGCACAATTCATACTTCTGCCTTGGCCGTGGAAGGATAGACATTTGTACCCTTTCTTCATTACTGTTAATATTATTACTACTATTATCACTTTGAATTGTTTCCACTGTCCCACCTGTCATTCTTAATCCAAAATTATATTTTTTACAATATTGAATTCTGTCTTACCAAATTTCACACCATGTTATGCAACATTTTATATTAGCCTACTAATCCTATAATTATGCACCCCTTTCCAACATCTCTACACCTTATGTATTATTCTATATATGACATTAGTTGTTTTGCTACTTGACATTTAACTATGATTATAATCACAAATATTTTAGTTTAAATTGCATTTCATACTATTATTATTATTTCATGTATTCACACATTTGATTCAATTCCCTCACCGCATAGAATTTCTTGAATACCATACATGCATACTGTAGTACAGCTTGATAATAATAATCTAGAGGAAAATCCTAATAGAAAACGGATTTCCACCACGTTTTATAGATAAGAATATACATTCAAATCCTAAAAAACGTGACTTATCATGAGCTTGGAATTCAAAGGGGACTTAGCTTCCGATATCATGAAACGAAGGATATCACAGTCCCTGAGAAGAACACTCTCTGCTGCATTTTTGAGAAAAGCCTTTACTAGTCGACCATTACTGTTCAATAACCTGAAGGACAAGATCCCACTGTTGACCAACTCCATGTGTGTTTATCAATTCACCTGCTCGTGTGGAGCTAGGTATATCGGTCGTTCGACACGAGTTTTGTCCAAGAGGGTGCAAGAACACTATCCTGCATGGTTACGAAAAGGCGGAAATGGAACAATAAGAAGCGAGATCATTGAACATCTGGTCGATAATTGTCACCCTATCTCTATAGTCCCCACCTTTAAAGTCATCTACATGGCAAAGAGTAATTTACCCATATCACTACGTACCCAACTCATCTCTATTGCTGAAGCTTTGGCTATCGAAACAGAAAAGCCAGATCTCTGTGTACACAAAAAGGTTCGTTCAACCCCTCCAACTTTCATGGTCTTAATCCCTCTATGCTAAAGCATGGTAATCCCCAATCATATTTTAGCTCTACCAATTTTTCATTTGTTCATTTTTGTCTATTCAATTTGTATACTCTTCCTTATTAAGTCACCTTTTACTATTACTACTCTCACTTTTAATTGTCCTCGGTATTATTTCACTTGTTCCACTTGTCATTCTAAATCAATTCCTTTATGCAACATTAAATTCTATGCTATTAAATTTCACACAATATTACGTAACGTTTTTATTTTATTCGATTTGTCTACTAATTCTATAATTTGACACCC
>OX235277.1:5166509-5267242 GCA_944472155.2 Trichobilharzia szidati
ACATTGACAAATGGGGATTCTACATCCAAAGATAATACACGTCTATTCAAAGCATTTGCATCCTGTGTAAATTTGACAAATCGGTAGGTGTCACGAATGGAATGGATAGATAATTATCCCCTGACAGAGTTGATCACTCCCCATTGGATGGTGAAAGGTTCCAGGTATATCCAGATTAAAACCTAATGGTGGGGCAATTTCAGAAATATCTTTTGTAGCTCGGAGAGTCTTGATATAAAAGATCATAATGCCCCTAATCGTTTGATACAGTTCACCAAGAATAAGATGTTAATATATGTGTAAAACTTGGGCACTGTGGTAGTAAGTAATTCCATATTAGTTTGTTTATTGGATATATCACACAGTGAAACAGTATTATTATTTACTGGATGACGTTTCCAACAAAATTTATTGTTCATAATCATATCAATTGTAATCACACGACTTTGACACTTGAGTTTTATAGCTTTCTTTGTTCTCTCCTATTTGTTGTCATTGGGGTAGTAGAATTTTCCAGATATCTGGCTGGACAGGTGTTGAATCATTCCTATTACGCGTATTTGCAGTTGATTCGATAAACAAAGCTTCTGTTATCAATCTCTTCCTATACCCTGTGACATTAGATTTTAAAACTGTCATCCTATCCCATCCCATCCTATTGTATGGTTGTGTGTAACTGCATGTAGTGCTATAGCAGAACCATTCTCTAGATTTCTTATCTTATTTGGATCAACCAATCTAGATTTTGCTAAGTTTTTATGTTCAGCTAGTCTGACTGCCCCTGTTCTACTAGTTTGACCTATGTATTTGACCTGACAGTCATTGCAGGCAGGGTATGAGATAAACTACATTGTTTTGTTTTAAAGGCTCCACAGGATCCTTAAACGACAAAGCTTGTTTCTAATTGAGTTTGTGGTTGGTTTGAATGCCAGTCACTTTTATTCCTGTCTTGTTAAGAATTCTGCGTAAGGCTTCCGAGGTTCCTTCCTTGTATGGAATTACTACTGATGATTTAGATTCCTTATTGTTGGTGTCGTCATTAATATTATTATTATTATTATCACTATTATTATTATTGTCATTATTATTATTATCACTATCGCTACTATCATTATTTATTTTATTTTTACATTTCCTTACATATTTCTTGACTAATTTATCCGGGTAATTATTAAGTTTCAAGGCTTCTTTTATGTGTATCAGTTCCTGTTTTAGATTTTCTTTGGTACTACTTAATTTTTGTGCTCTGTCATTTAAACATTTCACTAATCCTATTTTTACTGACATAGGATGGGATGATCGGAAGTCCAAATATCTGTTGGAGTGTGTGGGTTTCCTGTAAACACTAGTGTTTAACTTCCCATCTTCTTTTCTCTTTACGTTGCAATCTAACATTGGGAGCTCCGCTTCCTGATTTTCCAATTCATAAGTGAATTGAATTGCTTCAACCTTCAAGTTGATGTGTTCGAAAAACCTAAGGTGATTGTTCTTCAGTCTTTTTAAAGATTAGATAAGTTGCCTTTCAATTCATTTCATCTTGTCTCTCCCTCTCGTAAGAGGGCTTTGAGAATTTACTGCTATTGGCAAATGAATGTGACATTTTATCGGTATAACCTATTCGATATTTAATAGACAGCATCTCCATGCGTGTTAGGGTATGTTAATATTGTCATTATTATATTATTGTTTCTTTGAGTTTCAAGTGCAACATACGGCTTCAACAACACATCTCCACTTTGCTCTATTTTCTGCTGTATTCTTCAGCTGGCTATCTCCACAATTACCCGTATTCTTTTATCTCCCCATCTTTTGTTTCCCATTCCGGTTCCACTGAAGAAATGCCCTGCATTGTGCACCGTCATTTGTCAGCCTCCTCAGTGTATGCCAGATCCATTTCCTTTTTCTCCAACATATTTGCTGGCCAACAGGTTCTTGCTTGGTTTGTTCCTGGTATCTCTAATCGCTAATTCTTTCTGGTCATTTGATCCGCAATATGAAGCGAACGTGTCTGTTGGCAAAACGTCTGCAGCAGGGCTCTTCGAAAAGTATTTCGTGAAGCGCCGTGATTGACTTAACATTGATCTTAAAAATCCTGATTTTGTTATTTATGTTGAGTGGAGAAAATCTCCAAACATATTTTAGAGTGATGAGTGTCCAACTTGCCTTTCCTATTCAGTCTGGCTGACTTTGAAGTCTCCATTTGTTCCACCTGAAGTTGAAACAATGCCTCCTAGATTGTTATTAATATTATTTCCTTTAATTCCTAGAGGCACATAGGGCTTCAGCCGCGCGCTTTTCGATTACTACGCTACATTCGCGTAGTATCATGAAACTCTTATTTCTGTGGAATTTCTTACCAAGAACTTTCGGAAAGTAGTGTAACTATTTGCTTTTCAAGCACTGAATCTGTGGATATAATCTTGTTGATCGATAATGCCTATAACTATCTGATTGCCTTGTCTAACACAAACTAATATCTATAATTGTATACATTGATGGATTCTCATGTTCAAGTTGGCTCAAGTCAGTGAGTCTATGATTTTGGTATCATTTTGGTTAACTGTATCTGACTTTGATACTACTACTAAGCTATTTTTATTGCTGTTGTCGCTTGTTGTCCTTCCTGTTGTGAATTATTTTCCTGTGCTGGTGTTGTTCTGATTGTTTTATTCCTTGTTTTCCTGGTTTCAGGGGGAGCAACCTACGGGGTCACTTCTCTGTAAACTTTATTTTAATGTAACAGGCATGAGGCTATCAACCCCACCCCGTTAACAAAGCTGCTACGATGAATCTCTTTGCGTCAAAAGAAAAAGTCTGTGTGGGGACATGGAACGTCCCCACAATGTACGAGATTGGCAAAGATGCCCAGATTGCAGACGAGATGAAAAGATACGGGATCCAAGTACTGGGAATATGTGAAAGCAGATGCCTCCTAGATAAGTGGAGGAAATGGCCTCATTCAAATTTAGCCTGTCGACAGTGAATCGTGTTGAATGCTTTTACAGTTGCTTGGTTATCTTTGTCACCCTTTTCTTCTCTGTGTTCGCTTGAAGTTCTGTTTTGGCAGACTGCTTCATTTGTCAGGTTTTTGGTTTTAACCTTCAATTTTTCGAGTTTTTGTTGCATTAGACATACGTCATCTGCGAAGTTCACACGTTCTAGAGTCTTCATAACTGTCCAACGTATTATGTCTTCTCAATCCTTGTGCAGAGTGTGACGCATAATCCAGTCCATCACATTTAGGAATATCACTGTTGATGAAAGTAGGCAGGTGGCCTTATTGTACGCCTGTATTTAGTTTAAAGTCTTTTCCAAGTTTTCCAATGTAGATCACTTCACATGGGAGATTGTTACACATCTGCTGAATGCTACTGATAACGATTTGGGGCACCACACTCCATAGCGTTGAAATAATTTACAAATTACTTCATGGTCAATGCTGTCTGTCGAAGGCCTTACCGAAGTCGATGAATTTGAAGTAGAGGGAGATTCGACTGCCATTCTACTCTGTCTTAAGTGGTGATGCGTAGAGTTGCATTTTGACCAACATATGATTTGCCTTTCCTGAATCCAGCTTGTTCCGGTGCATTCATTATTCTCTCTAGGATGATTCTAATTGGTATTTTACTCGGAATGGACAAGAGCATGATTCCTGCAGAGAAATAAGTCGCCTTTCTTTTCCTGTAGTTTGACAAGGTCGCCTTTATTCCAGTTTGTGAGTAACTTTTCTTTCCATTCAAACCTTCCGTAGTAGTGGTGTGAGCATATCCTCTGCAGTCTCTAGGTCCGTTTTCAGTGCTTCAGAGGGGGATTTCGTCTGATCCTGCTACCCTTCTGACTGGCTTTTAGTATCTTGATTGCATTCAAGATTTCTGTGTGTTTTAAAAGTATATGTTAATTGGGCTTCAATTGCTGAAACTCTTCTTTGGGGTGTTTTGTTAGATGACAGTGTATTTTGAGTTGAGTTAATGTCATGATTTCAACAGCCACTGGTGATATATTTAAAACAGTTAAGGCCATCTGACCAAGATTTCCAATTCTCAATGACTGAGTGATGCGGCGTTTTTTACTTGGTTAGCAATAAATGTTTAATGTCACACAAAATGGAAGACTTACAAGCGAAAACCGACAAACTGGTCGAAGAAGCAGCAAAGACAGGACTCCAGGTGAACATAGACAAGAAGGAAGTTATGAAAATAACCAACCAACAACAACAACAACAACAGCAGCAACATCCAGCGCCAATCACCATCAACGGGAGGGATTTGAAAGAGGTTACTTCATTCACTTATCTAGGGAGCATTGTCTCAACTACAGGAGGAACGGATGGACGAGGATGTCAAATCGAGAATCGGGAAGGCGAGAAACACATTCATCAACCTGAAACCAATCTGGAAATCTTCGTCACTCAGCAACACTCAACAACAAAATTCGGATTTTCAATACAAACGTCAAGTCAGTCAATTCTTCTATACGTACGGATCAGGAACTTAGCGGTGGGTCACAAAGAATATTTCCAACAGCCTGTTGCAGACCTTTATCAACAACTGTCTTCGCTCTATACTGAAGATCAGATGGCCGAAAAGAATCACCAACAAGAAACTATGGGAACAAACAAAACAAGAACCAATCACCCAACAAATATGCAGGAGAAAGTGGAGATGGATTGGACACTCGCTGAGGAGGCCGCTGGGTGACATCGCGCGTCAGGCCACTGCTCGAGTGAAACCGGTGAAAGGGAAGCGGCGAGTGGGACGTGCAAGGGTGACATGGAGGAGACCATTTGAAGAGGAGTTGAAACAGTATGGATTAACATGGATGCAGGTGAAAAGTACAGCAGAAGACAGAAGCAAGTGGAGACGTGTAGTTGAAGCCCTATGTTCCACTAGGAACCCAAGGGATCAATAATAATAGCGATACATTCAATCCTCTGGGAAGGGAAGTTTGGGTATCCGCTGAAGACACACACGCCGGGACGAAACAGTCATCCAGTCATAGATATTCTTCCTTGTCTTTCAGCATCTTTCTGATTGGGATCAAAATCTATCTTACTATGATAAATTTATCGTCTGTCCTTATACCTTAGTCTATTCTATTCTATTTGCTGTCTGTTGGTTAGGTGATTTAGGTGTGTGCGTATATTTTCTACTCCTCAAAAAACAAACGTCTGTCTATTCTTTATGCGAAAACAATTCATAGCACGATATAAAAATGAGTCTCCTGAGATTCAACAAACTGTGACAGTCAGATTATTTTCTGATTTTTTATTTCTAATGTCTGAATTTCAGTTCATTCAATATACATATTAACAGGCTGGTGTAGTAGAGGTATATTCTCATAAAGATTTACTAGATTTTTAGTTAGTATATATACATATATATATGTATATTCTCAAGATCAGATGGCCGGCCAGAAAAGATCACCAACAGGGATCTCTGGCATCAACGAACCAAACCAGCAGGAACCAGCTGTTAAAAGCAAACTCTGAGAAAGCAAACCATCAAGTGACATCACACGACAGGCTCTTGATTGGAATTCGAAGGGGAAGCGACGAGTGGGTCGTCAGTGTGAAGGTGGGGTGACATGGAGGAGGTAATGCGGAGAGGAGATGAAAGTATGTGGGTAGATGAGGAGCCGGGTGAAAACGTTTGCAGAGAACCGAACGCAATGGAAACGTGTGGCTTAAGCCATATGTTACTCTAGGAACCAAGGATTGATATCAGTCAGGGCAACATTAAAGGTTACCAGGGAGTTCTGGGGAGCCGTTTTGTCCTAGTAAGCACCTGTCACTGAGGTACAGACCTTCATTAACAGTTGTTTTCGCTCAATACCACTCAAGATCAGATGGCCGGCCAGAAAAGATCAGCAACAGAGATCTCTGGGAGCGAACCAACCAGGAACCGATTGTGAAACAAATAGGCAGGAAGAAATGGAGATGGATTGGCTGGCCATACTCTGAGAAAGCCATCACTAGAGAAGCCATTGCTCGAGTGGAACCCGAAAGGGAACTGGCGACTTGGTCGTCCAAGGGTGACTCGAAGGTGGTCATATGAAGAGGAGATGATAACGTGTGGGCAGACATGGAGCCAGGTGAAGACTCTAGCAGAGAACCGAACGCAATGGAGACGCACGACTGAAGCCCTATGTTCCTCTAGGAATTAAAGGAAAAATAATAATAATAATATTGGGGTTCGAACCCAGGACCTTCTGGTTACAAGTAAAGTTTGTGGATCATACAGGCACACTGGGATCCGATTCTGTGAAGCATGAATTCTAACTTCTACCAATTTGTGATTTTAGCCGGACCACCAGCTAATGTCATCCATGGTGAGTATTTGTCCTCAATACCAACTTGGTGGACCTCAGTGGTCACGACCTCCCACTAGAAATCCAGACAACTGCATCCTGCAGCCAGTGACTAGTGAGTATCATGTTAGCTTACATGAGTTTCTATCCTACTGAAGCTTTCTACATTACGTAATTTGCTATCTGGAATTTACAATTCTGATAACATAAGTTTGGAAATATTCCTTTTGTTGCTGTGATAAATTTACTGTACATATATGCGATTGGACAGCTTGAGAATGATATCACCGACCGAAAAGGGGAGTAACTCTTCGCTGAATGCCTTTTCTTTGTAGGGATTTGATTTGTATTAGGTTTGACTACAGAGTGATATCATCTAGAGAACCATTGGGGAACCATCGGGGAGTACTGCATAACTGTTTCATCCGCATTTAGGACTCTTCGGTGGTGTGCATCAATCCCGAATTGAACCAAAGCCCTTCAGGTTACAAGGCAATCTCGTGGACCATTCAGGCAATAGAACCCAATTCGACTGCCAACGAATTCTACCAATTCATAACTTTAAGCTGACTGGTATCAGACAATATCATCGGCGAGAATCACTGCAAACTGACCCTTAAAACTTATAGAAAATCAAAACAAATGATTCAGCGAAAAGACTCCTTTCAGCGAATTTGTCATCAAGCTGTACAATCGTATATATATAGTTTTTAAGAAGTTGTATCCGGTGGGGGAATTGAAACATAGGTGGGAATGCATAAAATAATAATAATATGAAATGGTCAACTGGCAAATTTCTACATCTGGATACCCATTGGTCGAAAACGAAACCTGGTCCGGTCGCTTGCCACTCGTATTCGGCGCATATGTAGCACAGATACTGTGGAAGATGAGTTATACATCTTGAGGAAAATCCTAAAAGAAAACGGATTTCCACCACGTTTTATAGATAAGAATATACATTCAAATCCTAAAAAACGTGACTTATCAACCGTACCCGAGAAAATACTTTACACGAGCTTGGAATTCAAAGGGGACTTAGCTTCCGATATCATGAAACGAAGGATATCACAGTCCCTGAAAAGAACATTCCCTGCTGCATCTCTGAGAATAGCCTTTACTAGTCGACCATTACTGTTCAATAACCTGAAGGACAAGATCCCGCTGTTGACCAACTCTATGTGTGTTTATCAATTCACCTGCTCGTGTGGAGCTAGGTATATCGGTCGTTCGACTCGAGTTTTGTCCAAGAGGGTGCAAGAACACTATCCTGCATGGTTACGAAAAGGTGGAAGTGGAGCAATAAGAAGCGCGATCATTGAACATCTGGTCGATAATGATCACCCTATCTCTATAGCCTCCGCCTTCAAAGTCATCTACAAGGCAAAGAGTAATTTACCCAAATCCCTACGTACCCGACTCATCTGTATTGCTGAAGCTTTGGCTATCGAAACAGAAAAGCCAGATCTCTGTGTACAGAAAACGTTCGTTCAACCCCTCCAACTTTCATGGTCTTAATCCCTCTATGCTAAAGTATGGTAATCCCCAATCATATTTTGGCTCTACCAATTTTTAATTTTTCCATTTTTGTCTATTCAATTTGTATACTCTTCCTTATTACGTCAATTGTTACTATTACTATTCTCACTTTGAACTGTCCCCGGTATTATTTCACTTGTTCCACTTGTCATTCTAAATCAATTCTTTTTTACAACATTAAATTCTATGCTATTAAATTTCACACAATATTACGTAACGTTTTTATTTTATTCGATTTGTCTACTAATCCTATAATTGCACACCTTTTTCAAGTTCTATCCATCCTATGAATTATTCTATATATGACATTAATTTGCTTTGCCACTTGACATTTAACTACGATTATAATCACAAACATTTTAGTTTTAATTGCATTTCATATTATTATTATTTTATGCATTCACACCTATGATTCAATTCCCTCACCGGATATAACTTCTTAAAAACCATATATATATATATATATATATATATACGATTGTACAGCTTGATGATAAATTCGTTGAAAAGAGTATCTTCGCTGAATCATTTGTTTTGATTTTCTATATGTTACAATGGGAATTTTCCATAATCTTAAAAGTTAATATGATGTTCTAGGAAGAGTTTGCCCAGCTTTCTGATGATACGTCGTTATCACTGAGGCCCACCAGGCTGGGAGTGAGGACTGTTTGTTGACTGATTCTTGCTGACAGAGTGCTCAATCTCACCTTGTTGTGAATATTTATCTTGATTCTCAGGTATTTCTTACAGCTGGATTTTGGTCGACTCATTTTTGTTCTACGGTGCTTGTGTTGCATTTGAAAAATTTGCTAAATAAATAGTAGCTACCTTATCGTAATTTTGAGGTAATTCCGAACAGAACTGCATAGGATAAACCACGAACATAAGTCTCTGTGGTGTTTTTGAAGCGTTTCGTAACAGTATGTCTCTCAAAGAACTTTTGAACAGCTTTACAGTAGGAAGCAGAGATCAAGCTTCTTGCCTTCAGATTAGAACGAGTTGGTTTTAGTCATTACTGCTGGACTGATGAAAGGGATGCTAAGATTGATTTTTCCGGGACACGGTGTAAAGATATTTCTCTGTATGTATTTTATCTTTGTTAAGTATTGTCTGCACACAGCTTCTTTTGCGTACTGTTGAACTACATACAGGAGCTTCAACTATTCCGATAGCTTTGATTCTTTTTTAAAAGACCTCTTGTGGACAAAGGATTTACTCCAAGAACGATCAATAAAAACCAACTGGTTATCGTTTTCTGCACAGTCAAATAACCTAACATTCACAGGTATCAAATGGTAGTACGCAATCTGCAGGAAACGTTGGACCTAGGTTTCGTGCTAGTTGGCACTCATCAGTAGTCAACAATATATCCAATATAGTCCTTCAGGAGGTCAATCGCTAGCCCAGATAGCTCAGTGGTGACATCTCTGACTGAAGGCAGCACTGAGTGACGTGGATTCGAATCTCATAAGAGACATGAGTTCCTTCGAAACTGCAGATACACGTCTTGCTGACTGGTAGGTTGTCTAAGGTTTCCTGCAGATTGCGTCCAACCATCTAATACCAACAATTTACAGTGCACCGTGTTGGTCAGCCACATAGTGGCATAGTGGCTCCATTGCAAACATGACCGATTGAATTCAGTCTGCACCAAAGATAGGACTAGATATATTACACTAGTTACTGACTAGTGTCCAATCAATAGCATTCACATGTATTGAACACTGGATGGTTTGATGCTACGTCTATCAGTTATTGATGTCCTATTACAGGATGGAGTGCCATGAAGTTGTAGTTCGAAGTCGTGACCAGTAGGAACCAACGAATATGCTGTATGGACAAATAATCACTTTTGACAGCAGTTAGTGGCAGCACTATATTTGGGAAATCAATAGAATTTAAAATTTGTTGTCCACAGGATAGAATCCCGATGGCTAAATAGTCGAGAGGTTTGCTTCATGGCCTGGAGGTTCTGGATCTGGCCCACAATGGCATCATAGGTGCATACGGACTAAAAGTCCTAAACTAGAGTGAAGCCGTTGTTCAGTAACCCTTAGTTCTAAATGATTCTCGAATACATGTCAGTTAGTGATCTAGAGTGAATATCGATACTTGAAAGGCAAATCAAGTTATCCGTTTGATGTGGACAGTGTTATTAGAAAATAGAGATCTTGTGAAAACGTTTGTAAGATATTTGAGCATTACATTTCAAACAACACTCTGATCATACATTTACTCCTCAAGTTTACTTCTATGAGAAATGGCCAATTTACTCTGTCAGACTATTTTTAGAGGCTCGTTTCAGAGCTATGCTCATCAACGGTGCAGTCAGATAAATTTGAATCGTACACAGCAATTAAGGCAAAATGAGAACACATAGGATGTATAATTCTTCATTCGATCAGAAAGTACGCCAAGCTTATCAACCACTTACAAGTAAAAATCAGTTAGAGAACCACTGGAAAGCCTGGGAGCACTGTTAAGGAGTCTCGCTCTATTTTGAGACTTTCCGACACTGGGGTTCGGATCTTGGACCTTCCTGTGACAAGGCGATTATATGGACCATTCAGCGAACGGGAAGCGATTAAGTGGTCCACAAATTTCAACTTCTACCAATTCGTGGTATATATACATACAAATAGTGCTATGGGTGACAAAACAAGCACATAATTATAATTATAATTATTATTATAGCTTGATTCTACACAGTCCTTTCGTACAACTATAGACTTTTCACCATGTGATATCGGTAGACCAAATTTAGCAGGCCGACGATTGACACCAAGTGTGCATCAGCCGAGGATCAAACCCCGGAGCATGTACAGGGATGGCGTGTGTCCCAACCGCTGCTCCACCAAATCACGGACTTGGTGGAGCCCACCAGCTACGATTTCTCACTAGAAACTCACGTAACTTTCTGTATGGAACCAGTCACTAGTGAGCACCAAATTAATTATCAACTTTTGGTTTTGTAGATATCTGATTGGCTAAAGGTTTAATCACTATTTGACATCATTTAGAGTAAGCAAGGGGTTATTGGATCGAGTCCCAGTTGCCGAATTGTCTACGAGCCTGCTTTGTAACCGAGGGCTCCAGGGTTCAACCCCTTGTAGTAAGTGGGATGAAACAGATGGCCAGCACTCCTCGGTTTCCAATAGTTCGCTAACTGAAGTGTCATCTTGTGACAAAACTTGCAACCACCGATCAAATCTCTGCAAATAGATGCTTATTAATTTACCTGGATCCCTGACTACAGCTCCGGGTGATGTTGGTTGCAGACATACGCCTTGCTGACTGATGAGTGTCAACTAACACGAAATCTAGGTATTCCAAGGCTTCCTGCAGATTGCCTCCAACCATCTAATACCAACAATTCACGGTGCACCATGTTGGTGAGCCACCTAATAGCATGGTGGACACATTGCAAACTTGACTGATAGAATGCAGATAGTTGCGTTTGACAAAGGTTAGTGTTAGCACTATATTTTTCAAATCAGTAGAATTTGGAATTCATCCGCCAATGGATGCAGTCCCGATGGCTAAATAGTCAACTAGTTTGCTTTGAGGCCTAAAGGTCCTCGATCTTACCTTCAAATGGTATCACAGGTGCATACGGATGGAAAGTCCCAAATTGGGTTGAAACCATTGTCCAGTACTACCTGGTTCTTGTCGATTCTCGAACACATGTCAGTTAGTGATCTAAACTAAAGATCAATACTTGAAAGGCAAATCAAGTTATCCATTTGACACGAATTTACTGTGGATAAGGCTATTAGAAAATTGTGTGATGTACTTGCGCAATACACTTCGAACAACAATGTGATCACACATTTACTTGTCAAGTTAATTTCTATAAAAAATGAAGGCTAATTTACCTTGTCAGATTGTTTTTAGAGGCTGATTATAGAGCAAAGCTGATCAACAGTGAGGTCAGATAAATTCGAATGGTGCTTAGGTATTTAGGAGAAATGAGGAACACATAGGATATATAATCTTGCATTGGCAAAATAGTTCGATCAGAAAGTGCACCAAGCTCTTCAATCATTTACAGATTGAAATCAATTAGAGAGCCGTCGGAAAACCTGAGGGTAACAGACAGATGTTTAGTTCTAGTCTGAGAGTCTTCGATACTGGGGTTTGGATCATAGACCTTCCTGTTACAAGGTGAGTATATGGCCCATTCAGCAACTGCGAACCAATTAAATGGCTGATGAGTTCCAAATTCTGTCATTCGTGATATGTGCTTAGCGTAACCGCCAGCTCATTCTATGCGCGGGTAACTGAACTCCTAACTTACTTGGCGAACCCCACTGGTTACAACTTCTCGCTAAAACCTAAGGTTACCTCTTGTATAGAACCAGTCACTTGTAAGCATCAAGTGTTGGTTTACAGGAATTTCCCAGGGCTACAGGTCTGATCACTAGTTGAAATCAGTTAGAATTTTCAAGGGTGATTGGATCTATTGCCAGTGGCCGCATGGTCTATGAGTTTGCCTTGTAACCAGGAGTCCCAGGGTTCGATCCTATGTAGTAGGTGCGATGAGGCAGCTGTCCAGTTCTCCCAAGTTTCTGCTGGTTCTCTAATTGATGCGTCATTTCTTGGCCAAACTTGCGACCACCAATCAATTCTCTGCAAATCAATACTAAATGATTTACCTGGAAAGACTGAGATCATTTCAAACCAGGGAAACATTTAAAATCCAAATGAAAACAAAAAAATTCGATTTCTTCGTACATAATAATAATAATAATCATGCATTTACAAAATGGTTAATCTCAAATTTATACGAATAAACGTAAAAAACCAACAACAACAACAACAAAAATTGAGAGAATATAACGAAATCATTTTCAACGAAAATCTATTTCCGCTCAAGTTAATCATCATTTCTAATCCAAAAAAAACGAAACACGCACATAATTGCATTTTCTACACATTCAGAAATCACACAAGCGTATTACTTTGGATTGTTCCCTTGAGTTCTGAGTGGAACATAGGCTTCCACAATACATTTCCACTTTGTTCGACTTTTTGCAGTCCTCTTCAAATGACCACACGATTCTTCATGATCTCTGATCTCTTTCTGGCCACACGATCTTCTCCATATCATCCTCCGATTCACGCCCAGCTGGTTGCTTCCAATCCGGGTTCAAATCGAGTGATGACCTGACACGCAGTTTCATTCCACGGTCTCCTCACTGTCTGCCCAATCCCTCTCCATTTTCTCTTAGACATTTGTTGACGGAAAGGTTATTGGTTGATTTGTCCTGAGGGTTTCTTGTTGCGAATGATTTTTAGCCATTCGGTATTCAGTATGCAGAGTAAGCTGCTGTTGATAAAAGTCTGCAACAGCCTGTGGGAAATGCTTTTCGTGACTTGCCAAGTTACCGATCCATGCAGAAGAAATGACTAGCTTAATGGTGGTGTTGAAAATCCGAATCATGTTCTTTATAATGAGAGGCGCTCAAGATTTTTAAACCTATTTCAGACTGATAAAGGTGTACACCTTGGCCTTCTGATTCTGGCTGGTTTTGACATTTTCATCCGCTCCAAGTGCCTGTAGTTGAAACAATGCCTCCTTGATAAGTAAAGAAAATGACCTATTTCAAATTTCTCCCGCTGACATTGACTGGTGCTTGTTGTTACTGTTGTTTGGTTACCTGCATCACCTTCCTCTTCTTCGCTACATTCACTTGAAGTCCTGTCTTCACTGCCTGTCTCTACTACCAGTTGGTCAGTTTTCGACTTCAAATGTTCTAGTTTATTTGACACTAGACGTAAATCACCCACGCGCAAAATCCAGATCTTCTAAAGTCTTCTGTTTGACTCTACATTTTCCCGTCCTCTCAGTGCCTACAACCTGAATCATAATTCTGTCCACTGTGATCAGAAAAATCATCACTTCAAACGCCCCGCTGAAATTTCCGTTGTGGATCACTTGGCATGCGGCACTGTCACATAGCTGTTGAATTAGGTTGGTAAAGACTTGGAGCACCACTCCCCATAGTAATGAAGTAGTTACCGAATTACTTCGTGATCATGGCTGTCTGTTGAAGGCATTTTCAAACTCAGGAAAAGTGAAGCAGGGGGAGATTTTCAAGTATTGATTTGTAGGGGTTTGATTGATTGGTTAAAGGATTTCATCATGAGCTGATATCGGTTACCAAACCATTGGTAAACCACTTGGGAGTACTGGACAGCTGTTTCGTCCTACTAGTTTGGGAGTCTTCATCAGTAGACATCTAACGCCACGATTCAAACCCAGGACCTTCTGATTACAAGGCGAGGTCACAGACCATTCGATCTAATAATCTATGAATTCAAACTTTTGCAATCCATGACATGGCGCGAGTCTTCGGCGAGTATTTCCCTCACTCCCGATATGCTGTACCCTACGGGTCCCAGCTTCCCACTAAAACCCAAAGTAACTAACTACCTGAATAGGGCCAGATGCAAGTGAGCATCCCATTGATATTCAAGTATCGGTTGGTAGGGATTTGGTTGAATTCATGAGTTGGCCATTGGATCGGGTCCCAGTGGCTATTGAATGGTCTACGTACTCGCTAGCCTTGTAACCAGAAGGTTCTGGGTTCGAACTTTGTCGGTGGCTGCTTACTGATGAAAAGTCCCAAACTCTTCGGTAGGCTTTCCAATGGTCCTCTAACTGATGTCAGTTCATGATGAAATCCTATAACATGAGGGGGATTTGACTGCCACTCTACACTTTGTTCGATGATGATGATGGTTATACGTAGAGTTTTGCAGTTTGATCAATTTTCTACTCTCTCCTTAACTCATCTGCTTACTCACTTTTTCATCCCTTGACATCTTCCCAAAATTTCTCCATCATTCCTAGATAATAGACGCCTGGTTGCTTTTTCGTATTCCCTTAAAAAAATTTCAATAAACTTTCGACTGGATGAGTAGCCTTCGTAAATGCTCAATAATAGTAAGAGACTTGTAAAGGCACACACACACGCACATAAATACATTCATCACACATTTATACACATACACAATTACATACATACATACATTGAAATGTACTTATGTCTAGACTGCATTTTTTCCACCTCAATTTTATTTTCCACCTTATAGTCACTGATTTTTTCACTGGTGGAGGGAGAAGGGGGAAGGAAATATATGAGTACTGGATTATTCTACATAAAAAACCCTGAACAATTATTCTCGCCACTTCGTTATTTCATTGTTGTTGATATACTACTTATATTACTATTTCAGTATTTATCATTATTATTATTTCCTTTAGTTCCTAGAGGAACATAGGGCTTCAGCCATGCGTCTCCATTGCGTTCGGTTCTCTGCTAGGGTCTTCAGCCGGCTCCAAGTCTGCCCATACGCTTTCAATTCTTCTTCACATGATCTCCTCCAGGTCAGCCTTGGACGACAAACTCGTCGCTTCCCTTTCGGGTTCCACTCGAGGGCTTGTCTAGTGATGTCACTCACTTGATGGTTTCCTCAGAATGTGGCCAATCCATCTCCATTTCTTCCTGCCTATTTGTTTCACAATCGGTTCCTGGTTGGTTCGCTCCCAGAGATTTTTGTTGCTGATCCTTTCCGGCCATCTGACCTTTAGTAGTATTGAGCGAAGACAACTGTTAATGAAGGTCTGTAGTTTGTTTGAGGTGCTCTTTGTGACATGCCAAGTCTCCGATCCGTATAGTAGCACTGACTGACTTCACATTGGAGTTGAAAATCCGGATCTTATTTTTGATGCTGAATGCTGTTGACCTCCACACAGAATTGAGAGTAGTGAAAGCTTGTCTTGCTTTTCCAATTCTTGCTTTGATATCCTTGTCAGTTCCGCCGGCCTGTAGTTGAAACAATGCTTCCCAAGTAGGTAAAGGAGTTAGTTTCTTTCAGGTTCCTTCCATTTATGCTGATTGCTGTCTGTTGTTGTTGCTGTGGCTGTTGGTGTTGGCCAGGAATCTTCATCACCTCCGACTATTTCAGCAGACATACATATCATGCTGTTGAGAAGATTTATATTAATGAAGGAAAAAACTTTCTTCGTCAGAAAGATACTACTTATAACGATAATCAAAGAGGTTTTCAAGCGGAAAATTCAATGCAAATAAACATGTGAACATAAAATAAAGGTTTTTGTATTCCCCAATGAATGGAAAACAAAACGATATTGTCGTTTTTACTGACGTTTCGCTATTTAATGCCACTTATAACTTTATCAAAGTATATGTGAACATAAAAGTCTAAATGGGAATACAATAAGATAAACTTTCAAAAGTCTCAAATCAGGGTTGAAATCTACCGCATTCAGTCGTCAGCATTAGAAAGACCAATTGAATTGCCAAAGATAATATCTAATCACTCATTAGTGATATATTCATTCGGAGGACTAAAGCATCACCAAAAGATCATTTTCAACAAGCTATATAAACACATAGATGCATTCATATCCGACAGCTATATGACATTGCAACGAGTCAAGTGATCTACAAAATGAAAACTCAGCGAAGAAGCCTTTGAAGTGAGTGAATACGTAAGTAAGACATGGCTGCCTGCCTATTATCACCCACGATGATACTCCTACTTATGGTGGACCAGATTATGCTATCCGACAGTGCACAGGGAGTGAGAAGGCAGTAATACGTTAAACTAACCGATAAGAAGATTCTAGAAGATCTTGATGTCAAGGATGATTTGGGTCTTATACTGTTATTATTCCCCTGAGTTCTGAGTAGAATATACGGCTTCAACAACACATCTTCACTCTTTTCTATTCTCTGCTGGCCTCTTCAGCTGGCTAGCTCTACGATTGCCCATAATCTCTCATCTCCTCCTCGCCACTGGACATTCGGATTCCAGTCGACCAATGGTCTATATTGAATGCGATTTCATTTGATGGTCTCCTCAATATACGCCCGATCCAACTACATATTATCCCACATTTATGTTGAGCGATCGGCCCTTCGTGGGCTCGTCAACTGCCAGAGTTTCTTGTTGCCAATTCTTTGTGGCCATTTGATCTCCAGTATGGGACCAGAGAAGTGGGCAGCTGTGAAAAATTCTGTCACCTGTTGTAAATTTTTCTGACCAGTATAGAACGACCGACTTGACATTGGTGGTGAAAATCCGAATGTTACTCTTTATGCTGTGGCAGAGTGCAGAAGACTTCGAAACTGGTTTCAGGTTGATGAAAGGGTATCTTGACTTTCCGATTCTGGCTGGATTTGCCATCTTCCTCTGTGCTGTTCTTCTGCCTGCGGTTGATACAATGCTTCCTGGGTAAGTGAAGAAGGTAACCTCTTTTAAAACTCTCCCGTTGTTGATGGCGATTGGTGCTGGTTGTTACAGTTGGTTAGTCTAGTGTCACAAAAAGTCCAAAATTTACAAATGAAATCAAACAAAATTCCTACAAACCATTACTTGAAAATAATAATAAAAGTAAACTTACATAATAAAAGGAAGCAAAATAATAGTAGTGAGAAGGTTAGTTTGGTCACAGGTTTCACTCACTCGCTCAGTGAGTGTTTCAAGGTAGTTGGTGCGGTCGCACTCCATTGGTAGTTAGTGGCGCTTAATGTTTAACTTGGCCAAAGTGACCTTCTTCAAATTTCTCTTGTTGAAAGTATCTAGTGCCTCTTGTTGTTGTTTTTTTTTGGTTTGAATTCCTGTCTTTGCTGGCTGCTTCTTCTCTCACTTTGTTGGTTTTCCGCTGTAAGTCTTTGAATTTACGTGACGTTCAAAATAAATAGTCCTTCGCGAAGTCCTGTCCTCTGGCTCCCCACCTTCAGTCTCCTGAATTATCCACTCCACCATAATTAGGAATATATTAATCTAGACCTTTTTTACAGACAAATTTCGCCTATTTCCAACAGTTAAATTTATATAACAATTTCAGAAAAGATTGAATATGTCTTATCCAATTCTTCATTATTATCACAAATTCGTCACCGTCAACCGGTCATTTCTTGTATGTTCACATAAAATTTCATCACAAAAAAACATCTGTGGAACCAAAACATTTATCTTGTTCACTAAATTATGTAATTTACCGATTTACATGTTATCTAAGCCGAAAACAAACCTGTTCAAAAATCCAGCATTCTGATTGGCTTGTCAATATTATCTATACATATAATCCAATATTCTAATTGGTTGAAATGTCTTGACCAATCAGAGGGCAGAAATTTAGAGAAACATTCAAATTTTTATTTTCAATATTTCTCACTTGTATACTCTTGAAACTATTCAAACAAAAAACAACATGTAATGATTTTATTTGTACTACATGAATCATTCTCCAACTAATCACATCTTAACAATTTCTAAGAAAAACGGATTTTAAATTATAATGTGAGTTATGCTCATAACTGCAGTGAACAAGTTGTTTGGATATTATTTGAAAAAGGATTTATTTGAAATCTATGGTGTATACCTTACCACATTACATTATTTGTCCAAGTGCACACTGATAACACCATTCTGAGGGGTTGAAAGAAAAATTCGACGGTTGAGCGGAAGTACAGAGATTAGGAGAAGGATATACAATTCAATTTAAATCGATTTATTCATGTCAATGAGGGGTACTAACCCCGTCACAATAAACATTAATACTACAATTACGAATAATAATACTCTTTACAATGACACACAAAATAATAACAATAATAATACAACGTTAAATGACCATTTATTACAATTAGATCGACGTTATTGGTGTCTATGCTTAATGATATTTTCGATAGCCACACTATTTGGAAATTCTCTAGTTGTACTCAGTGTGATACGAGAACGTTCATTGAGAAATGCAACAAATTGGTTTATAGTCAGCTTAGCTATTGCTGATATCAGTTTAGCTATATTGGTTATGCCATTGGCTACATGGTTAGAGGTAAGTAATATATATTTATACATATATACGTGTAATAATTCGATGGATTTATTGATTTATCGATTTTTTTGTATCAAGATTTGAAAACATAACTCAATGTATTTCAGTAGACACGCTAGAAAGGATCATTCTTTCTTCCTTGAGTTAAGGCAGCCTTTGTTTATTGATGTGATATCACCCTTTTGTGGACTCTGTTTAATAAATGTATTCAATTTTTGGCATTGTGGTATTATGTGATTCCAGTATTCAGCGAGGAGAGTCTTTTCAATTCATGGAAATTTCCCATTGTATCATATAGAAAATGAAAACAAGTGATTCAGCAAAGAGACTCTTTTCAACGAATTTATCATCAAGCTGTACAATCGTATATATATGGTTTTTAAGAAGTTATATCCGGTGAGGGAATTGAAACATAGATGTGAATGCATGAAATAATAATAATAATATGAAATGCAATTAAAACTAAAGTGTCTGTGATTATAATCGTAGTTAAATGTCAAGTGGCAAAACAATTAATGTCATATATAGAATAATTCATAGGATGGATAGAACTTGAAAAAGGTGTGCAATTATAAGATTACTAGACAAATCGAATACTTGTAGAACCTGATGATGAATTTATCGAAAAGAGTTCTCTTTGTTCCGTGTCCATTCTTTTGAAAATTTTAATGGGCATTTTTAATCAATTAAAATAAAAACGTTGCGTAATATTGTGTGAAATTTAATAGCATAGAATTTAATGTTGCATACAGGAATTGATTTAGAATGACAAGTGGAACAAGTGAAATAATACCGGGGACAGTTCAAAGTGAGAATAGTAATAGTAACAGTTGACGTAATAAGGAAGAGTATACAAATTGAACAAACAAAAATGAAAAAAATGAAAAATTGGTAGAGCTAAAATATGATTGGGGATTACCATACTCCAGCATAGAGGGATTAAGATCATGAAAGTTGGAGGGGTTGAAGGAACTTTTTCTGTGAACAGAGATCTGGCTTTTCTGTTTCGACAGCCAAAGATGGCTTCAGCAATACAGATGAGTCGGGTACGTAGGGATTTCGGTAAATTACTCTTCGCCTTGTAGATGACTTTGAAGGTGGAGGCTATAGAGTTAGGGTGATCATTATCGACCAGATGTTGAATGATCGCGCTTCTTATCGCTCCACTTCCACCTTTTCTTAACCATGCAGGACAGTGTTCTTGCACACTCTTGGACAAAACTCGTGTCGAACGACCGATATACCTAGCTCCACACGAGCAGGTGAATTGATAGACGCACATAGAGTTGGTCAACTTTGGGATCTTGTTCTTCAGGTTATTGAACAGCAATAGCCGACTGGTACAGGCTTTTCTCAGAGATGCAGCAGGGAATAATCTTCTCAGGGATTGTTATATCCTTCGTTTCTTGATATCGGAATCTAAGTCCCCTTTGAATTCCAAGTTCATGTAAAGTATCTTCTTGGGTACGGTTGATAAGTCACGTTTTTAGGATTTGAATGTATATTCTTATATATAAAACGTGGTGGAAATCCGTTTTCTACTACGATTTTCCTCAAGATAATTATTATCAAGCTGTACTACCGTATGCATGTATGGTATTCAAGAAATTCTATGCGGTGAGGGAATTGAATGAAATGTTAGAATACATGAAATAATAGTAATAATATGAAATGCAATTAAAACTAAAATGTTTGTGATTATAATCATAGTTTAATGTCAAGTGGCACAATAATTAATGTCGTATAGAGAATAATACATAAGGCGTATAGATTTGGGAAAGGGATACATAATTATAAGATTAGTAGACGAATATAAAATGTTACATAACATGGTGTGAAATTTGATAAGATAGAATTCAATATTGTAAAAAATATAAAAATATAAAAATTAATAATTTTTGGGTTTAGAATGACAAGTGGAAACATTTCCTAATGAGAATAGTAATAATAGTAATAATAATAATAGTAGCAGTAATGAAGAAAGGGTACATTGATTAACTGGATAAACAAAGTAAACAAATGTCCATCCTTCCGCGGCCAAGGTAGAAGTATGGATTGTACATACTTCTTTTGTACACAAAGGTCTGGCTTAAATTCGTGAATGGCTAAGGCCTCTGCTGTCTTTAGAAGTTTAGAACGAAGAAAATGCATTGAGTTAGAATGGATTTGACAGATGATGACTTTAAATCATGGTCAGGGTTGACAGAGTGACAGGAGCCGATGAGGTGTTGTTCTAGAATAGAGCTTCGCACACTCTTCCTTTACCCCTTGTAAAACCATGCTGCTGGAATATGTTTTCGTATCCATGAGTGGAGAGCGTTCTCTGGCTTTGGCCAATGCACCTTGCTCCACAAAAGCAGGTGAACTGATAGATGCACATGGAGACAGCCAAACGGAGGAGCTTATCTTTTACAGAAGTGGAGAACATCTTGTGCCTGGTGAACGCCATTTGTAGTTTCACGCTTTAATGATTGATTTAGAGAGAGACGATTTTTGAGCATATCTGAAGCTTGATCACCTTTGAATTCCAAATTCATGAATAAGGTTTCCTTCGAAACTGAGTCGGTGACCAGTTTAGACTGCTTATCTTTCATGTTTCTGTCAATAAATCGGTTCAAGTAACCGTTTTCTGCCAGGGTGGCTTTTAGTGAGTCAAGTTTTGAGTCAACGCAATCAGAACTACAGATTTTTCTTATCCTAAAGCAGAGCGAATGAATTAGGTTTCTTTTCCTAGAGGTAGGCAGGAATGTTTCCGGTGGATGGATCTCTTAAGAGATCCGTCATTGCGTCAACTTATACACACATCAAGAAGTGGAATGGTTAGTTCAGATGCCTTTTCTATGGTGGATTGTAAAGAAAGGATGACAGTTGTTCAATGCAAACAAGACATCATCAAGAATAACGTTCTTATTGCAGATAACGAAAATGTCGTCTACTTACTTTCCATAAATGTCAAAGTTGTCAATGGTTTGACTGAATTGAGAGTTTTCATGCTTTGCCATAAAACAGTCAACCAGTAGTGGGCCCAGTAAAACGGGTTAACAAAGTTCCGAACACAATTTATCCTTCTTCTTAATCACATCTCTGATCGTACTTACACAACTCCGAAACTTTCGCTTTATAGTTTTCTTTATGCCTTCCCATTCGTCGTAGGGATAGTGTAGAATTTTCTAGATGTCCGAGTGGATAGGTGCTGAATCACTCCTACTATACGTACTGTCAACTGAATAGGTAAATAAAGCTTCTGATAACTCATTCTCTCTCTCCATCCTGTTACATTAAATTTTGTATGGTTGTGTGTGCATAATTGCATGTAGTGCTATATAACTGACCTATTCTATAGATTTCTTATCTTATTCGGGTCAACAAATCTAGATTTTTGCTAGGTTTTTGTGCTCCGCTAGTCTGACTGACCCAGCTCCACTACTTTGACCCATGCATTCTATGACCTGACGATCATTCCAGCAAAGCATTAGATAAACTAAATTGTTTCGCTTACCTGACTTCAGGGGATCCTTTATTAATAATCATACTACTGGTGTGGTGAGAGCTGTCTACTAGCCAAATTGGTAGACAGTAATTTACGTCAATATTTACGTTCTCAAGATTTGTCGTGAGTAAATGTGAACAAAGATTGATTCAAAACCAACCACAGCATACTTTGCGTAGGCGGATGCAGTTAACATATAGAGGATTTGACATTCAAGAAACAGTCACAAATAGATGAAAGATTAACTTTAAGTGAGGAACAACCAATCGGAAAACTGTGTTTGTTTACTTAAATATCCATAGTAATGTACATGAAATATATAAATATGCGTGGATTTCCTTAATAAATGATCTGTTGCCTGACTCTTGCCTTCTGTCGTTGCACTGGTAGTAGCAATAAAGGTAATAATAGAAGTAGTGACTTCATTCTGAACTGTGTTTAAAGAATGTACAGAATTTCCAGTGGAGTTTATTGCATGGTATTTTCCTTTCATAAAGGATCTTATCAAATAAAATATTGATTGATGGTAGATCAGGTGTCTAATCCACTTACATTTCACTTGGCATATATTCTGAGCACTGGGAGATTGTTGATTGGTTCGTTTTAAGACCACCTTGTAGCTAATTCTTTCTAAACAGCCAGCCATTAGATCTTCAGTAAAGAGCCCGCTGGGGGAGGGGTAGCTGTTCGCAACGATTTCATGATGCGAACGCCAAGAACGTAATTTCAGAGTAGTGAAGGTATTCTTTCACTCTCTGATCCTACTTTTGACATCCTCATCGATTTCGACTGTCTGTAATTGATGCGACGTTTCTTAGATAAGTGAAGAAGGTGAGTGCTCTGAAATTTCTCCTGGTGTCTTTGGCAACTAAGTATATTCATCAGCTCAGTCTTCTCTGTATTCACATGGAGTCCTAACTTTGCTTCTTGTTCTTCTCCTGGCAGTTTATTTGGTCTTTACCCGTAAGTACTTTGAGTTTAATGTGACACTAGACATCCGTGAGAAAATCGTGATATTCTCAAGTCTTGTCATCGGTCAGTTCAACATATCCGTATTTTCTTACTCTCCAGTGACTGGATGCGCTACTTTGAAATACCCTTGATGTTGAAATGACTAGACAAAAGTCTCACTTAAGAGTGGTTTCCACTTTTCTCAGAAGTGACCGAATTTCTTGATGACAATATTTAATAGTAATAAGAATGGCTTTATTCTGAACAGTGTTGCATAATATTTTGCCTTTGTCCAGGATCTTTAAGTAAGGTAGTAACTGCCAATAGATCGTGTGACACAGGGCTGTCGAATTTGGGGCAAAAACTAATCCCTCTTTAATGATATTCCCTCTTTGCCTTCTTCTTCTATGAGAAATGCAAAATATTTGGTTTAAATCCAACTGTACAACGTTCAGGAATCATACACAAAAATCCCTTTTTATAAGTTTCAGCAGAGAAAGAACAAACATTAATATTATTATTGTTCCCTTGGGTTCCTAGTGGAACATAGGGCTTCAAATGATCTCCTCCACTTGCTTCTGTCTTCTGCTATACTCTTCACCTGCATCCATGTTAGTCCATACTGTTTCAACTCCTCTTCACACGATCTCCTCCATGTCACCCTTCGACGTCTCACTCGCCGCTTCCCTTTCGGCCGTTTTCCACTCGAGGGCCTGTCGCGCGATGTCACCCAACGGCCTTCTCAGCGAGTGTCCAATCCATCTCCACTTTCTCCTGCATATTTGTTTGTTGGCGACTGGTTCTTCTTTTGTTTGTTCCCATAGTTTCTTGTTGGTTCGTGTTCTTTCCGGCCATCTCATCTTCAATGTAGAGCGAAGACAGCTGTTGATAAAGGTCTGCAACAGGCTGTTGGGAATATTCTTTGTGACCCGCCAAGTTTCTGATCCGTACATATAGAAGAAGTGACTGATTTGACGTTTGTATTGAAAATCCGAATTTTGTTGTTGACGCTGAGTGACGAAGATTTCCAGATTGGTTTCAGGTTGATGAATGTGTTTCTCGCCTTCCCGATTCTCGATCTGACATCTTCGTCCGTTCCTCCTGTAGTTGAGACAATGCTCCCTCCCTAGATAAGTGAATGAAGTAACCTCTTTCAAATCCCTCCCGTTGATGGTGATTGGCGCTGGATGTTGCTGCTGCTGTTGTTGTTGTTGGTTGGCTGGTTATTTTCATAACCTCCGTCTTGTCTATGTTCATCTGGAGTCCTGTCTTTTCTGCTTCTTCGACCAGTTTGTCGGTTTTCGCTTGTAAGTCTTCGGACAAACATTGGTGCAGAATAACTCGGATCCACTTTTTTTCGTTGATTCCCATTATCGTAAAGACACGCGGAGCAGTCTCTACTTAAACTTTAACAGCTTCTGCGCAGTCGGTTACATACGAATGTTGGTGAAAAGGCTTTTCTCTATTGAGATAGAATTTGTTCGCCTGATAAAACTAGACAGTGAACTAATGCGGCTTGAGAATTGCCTGAAGGAAAATGTTTGTCCACAAAATTTGATTGACAAATGTTGCGAGAATGAACACAAGAAATCTGATGAACCTAAGGTCAGCAAGAAACCAGTTTTCATCAAACTCGACATCAAAGGCGATGATACAATGAGAATCGCAAATAAAAGATTAAGCAGAGCCCTGTCCATCACGTTTCTTGCAGCAGACCTAATATCCCTGCTCCAAAAATCTTCCTCATGTGTGCAGCCAAAGATCGACAAGTACACCTCACATGTTACTTCCAACTGTATATACCAATCCACATGTATCCGCGAGAGCAGCTACATTGAAAGAACAGAAAGGAAGAGCCTACATCAGATTCTCCTCACATGTAGCAAGGAGCTTTCGAGGTTAAAAGGGCTAAGTAGTTTAAGCTCTTTAATTACCAAACACATGATAGACATTGGAAACTGAGTGGACAGACTGGCATCAATCAAAACAATTAACAGACAAAACAGCTCAAGTCTTCCTCAGTCATCTGAGGCTATCGCAATAAAACGACTAAAACCTGACCTACGTGTCCGATTCCTCCCTCGCATCGCTTCTTCTATTTGACTTCCATAAGAGATAATTTTTCTGAAACTTATGAGTTCTACTCACCATATTACATTATCATCTTTTCATTTAACATCTTGCATACCGAATTTTGATCTTCTCTTAGCTGATTACGTAATTCCTACTAATTTTTGTTACCACCCTGACAATCAACTTGTCGACTAATTTTCTAGAAACTTCTCTCTGGCAAGATGTATATATATACCTATACTTCAGATAACCTTGTTGTCCCGATGTTTTACCTCACCATAACTATCTTATAAAATGCTTGTTGATGAAAAACGTATGCTAAACGATTTTACGCAGATGTTTATTTAGTAAAAGGTTAGAGGTTGTGTGCAGCTGATGAGAGCCAACAAAATTATACGGATCCATGTTATTCTGCTGCATTGTCTTTGTTCTTCCTTTGCTGAAATTCAGGAATGCATTTTGAGACCCAGTGACATAACTGACGCAGCGTTGTTTCATCTATCAGGATATCTTTGCAATAATAGTGTTCTCTGAGCTGGTTGGTTTAGTTGCGGAGCTTTCGTCGTCCCCCTGCTGGACAACATCCCCTTCAGCGCAATATTTAGCATAAAGTGAAATGGTTTAAATTTTTCATGAGTGATATAATTGTGTCTCCCGGTAACCATCTTTACATATGTACTGACTATTTTCTATTGACTTGGATTTTAAACTTTCTGGTCACCTGAATTACTTCCTATTAGTTGGTATATTTCGTCTGTATTAACGTGTTTGTTAATTGCATTTTCGTGTGAGTATCAGGCTTCTAGGAATTCCCTGGCACATTGTAGCACTGCTCAGTTGAAAAGAATGGAAGAAAAGTACCTAAAAACGGTCTTCAAAAAGAACGGTTGTCCACAAAATTTCATCAAAAAGTGTTTAAAGTCGAATCAAAACACCAACAAAGAACCATACATGAGAAATATCTCTGAAGTAACGGCTAGAATACTGAAACCGTTTGATATAGATATAGCACACAAGCTAGTCAAATCGCTTAATTCGATATTATGCAAACCAAAAGATCCAACAGAAAAAGGGGATAAAATTAACACCATTAACAAAATAAATTGTATGAACTGTAACAAGCATTTCATCAGCCAAAGTGAGCGTCCCCTTCGAATCAGAATCCCAGAACACAAATCAGCCGTGAATAGGCACGATATGTATTCTCTAGTTTCAATGCATATAGACAATTATGGTCATCAATTTGATTGGGGTAATGTAAAAATCTTAGACAAAGGAAACACCAAAAGTGCAGTCAGGGAATTCCTAGAAGCCTGGTACTCAAACGAAAATGCAATTAACAAACACGTTAATATAGACGAAATATATCAACTAATAAAAAGTAAATCAGGTGAGCAGAAAGTTTAAAATCCAAGTCAATAGAAAATGGTCAATACACATATGTAAAGATGGTTACCGGGAGACGCAATTATATCACTCATGAAGAAATTTAAACCATTTCACTTTATGCTAAATATTGCGCTGAAGGGGATGTTGTCCAGCAGGGGGACGACGAAAGCTCCGCAACTAAACCAACCAGCTCAAAGAATACTAATAATTGCAAATCATCCACCTGAGCTACAAATCTTCTCTATTATATCAGGATACCTTGCCACCCACAATTGTCCTTTTTCTCACGTTTAGTAGAAATTACCAAATCTCCAGGCTGTAAATATTTTAGATACTCATCAGCGGTAGCCCAAGTTGTAAGTAGGCCACCCATCGCATCAGTAATGCTTCCTTGTTTACTTGTATCCTAATGGCGCTCATTCACTTCCTCAGGAGAAGGATTAATCGATCAGTCTTTTTTAAAAATTAGACATTCATAGGTTGACCAACTAGTCTGGATGATGACGAACGTTTCAACGTCTTCCTAGTATCTTATGTATACATTTTAATAGAATACGTATACTAGTCATTGAATAATTATTATTTAAAAAAATTCGAATTTGAAATTATCGATTACAGTTTCATTTAAAGTCAGATACATTCATTACACTTGTTAGATGAATAATCTTCAAAGCTGTTTTTGTCTAATATAAGTTGTTTTTTTACTCAAAATCTAAATGATATGCTTTCCGTGTCATATTTATCCTAGTGACAGTGACAATTATTGATTTTTTGCATTCCCAGTTGGCGTTAAATTATTGATTTGACTAACATTTTCGGTTTTAATGAATCCATTAGTCAAATATTTCCTTCTTAGTAATACTGATAAATTAAAGATTCAGTGTTTGTGAGGAAGGCTTTGAAGATAAAGTATGCGTCTGTAGTTCAGTGATTGACTCTTTACCAGCAACATGGTCCAGCTCTAGGTTCCACTACGTGTCAACGCAGTGGTGTCCGTCGTCTCGTTTCCTGGAAGCTGATAAACTCAGTTCTCCGTGGTGGCTGGTTGATTTAATTGCGGTGCTTTCGATGTCCCCTTTCTAGACAACATTGCTTCAGTGCCGGCTTTAATATGAACTGAACTTCTTGGAATTCTGCGTGAATAATGAAGCAATCGTATCTCCTGACAACCTACTTTATCGTGATTGGTTGTTAATTTACATTTTTATTGATCATTTTTAGTGACTTGGAGTTTGAACTTGGTCGTTGTGTGATTTAAGCCTTATTATTTGGTAAATTTGATCTAGAGTAGTGAATGTTTTTATCACTGATTCATCTGCGTGCCAAGCAAGCATCTGGAAATTCCCTGGCACTTTTCTTGGTGTTTCCTCTGTTTAAACTTCTTAAATTATCCCAATCATATTCGTGTCCATAATTATTTACATGCATATCGATGTGAAAGAAAGTATATCGTGCCTCTTTTCACAGATGATTTAGGTTCTGGGATTCTGATTTAAAGGGGGCACTCATTTTGCTATTTGACCCTTTGTTTTGTCCAATAGTGAATGAAGTGATTGTGTTGGTTTATGTGAAATGTCTACTTCGCTAAACGTTCTTAGTATTCTAGCCGTTATTTCAGAGATATTCAATATATATATATATATATTGGACAGTTGTTTCGTCCCACTAGTTTGGGACTCGTCATCAGTACGCATCCACAACAGGGGTTCGAACCCACGACCTCCTGGTTACAAGGCGAGCTAGTTTGTTTACCATTCATCAGCCACTGGGACACGATCCAGTGGCAAGCTCACGAATTCTAACTTCTGCCAGTCCATGACATAGCTCGACTACTTCTCTATGTCTTCTTCGATAAGTTACCGCCTCACCTTCAACCTGCTGGTCACGGCTTCTTACCAGAACCCCAAGTACCGATGAAGAGTCCCAAAATGAGACGAAGCGGCTGTTCAGTATTCCCTCCAGGTTTCTCACTGGTTCCCTAAGTGATGTCAGCTCATGATGAATTCCTCCAACCAATCAAACAAAATCCTCACAAAGCCAATACTTGAAAATATACATATCTATTGTAGAAATAACTTTTTTTGTGTCTTTTTGAGGATTGTTTTTTGTTGGTATTTCGACTTGTGATCGAATATTTTTTTGAGGAAATCTTAATGGATATTCATTCCTTTTGAAGAAGACAGTTAGTGAATATTTTGCTCCCATTCTCTTAAGCTTTAAAGTGCTATGGAGTGTTTGAATTCATTTAAAATATATGTGCAAATAGTATTACTTCCATTTATTCCCATGCTCATCCTGATCACACCAATATTCATGAAAAGAAACCATTTTCCACGCCTGCAGAATTTTGCTACCAAGCCCCTTGTGGTGACCTGTATTCACACCTTCAAAAACGTTCATCATATCAGGTTGAAAATGATTATCATCATTATTCTCCTCGTTCTATATTATAAAGAAAGATATAATAATATTCAGATATTGTTTTGTAAGGATATGATTGATTGGTTACAGGATTTTATCAAGAGCTGATATCAGTTAGAGAACCATTTAAATACCTGTCAAGGAGTACTTGACAGTTGTTTGCTCCTAGTTTGGTGTTCTTCACAGTGCGCACTCACTGTAGGGAGTTTGAACCCAGGACCTTCCAGTTACAAGGTTAGCGAGCTCGTAGACCATTGGACAGCCACTGGGACCCAATACTATTGTAACAACAGAAGACAAGGGTCAGGCAACAGATCGTTTATTAAGGAAGTCAAAGCATATTTATATATTTTCATGTACATTATTATAGTTTAGTTAAGCAAACAAACACAGTCTTCTGATTGGTTGTTTTTCACTCAAAGTTAATCTTTCATCTCTTTGTGACTGTTTCTTGAATGTCAGATCATCTATATGTTAACTGTATCCGCCTACGCAAAGTATGCTGTGGTCGGTTTTGAATCAGTCTTTGTTCATATTTTCTCACGACAAATCTTGAGAACGCAAACATTGACGTAAATTACTGTCTACCAATTTGGCTAGTAGACAGCTCTCACCACACTATTGCCAACCCATGAATTCCAACTTCTGCCAATTCATGACATAACGCGACTACTAGCTAATGTCTTCGATGAGTATTTATTCTCACACCCGTCCTACTGATGGGTGCGAACTGGTGAAAAGTCCCTTACTAGGCTGACGATACTGCTGTTCAGTACTCCTTGACAGGTTTTCCAGTGGTTCTCTAAACACTATCAGCTCATGATGAAATCCTGTAACCAATAAATAATAATGATAATTGTCAAGAGTTGATTAGTGAGGAATAGATTTGTTTTTCGAGTTCGACCACGGATTGATATCAGTTAGAAAACCATTGAATCCTTTCATCCTACAGTGACAATTATTGATAGTATGCACCCAAAAGGGTTCGAATCTAGGACCTTTCAGTTACAAGGCAAGCTAGCTCGTATACTATTAAGCTATTCAACCATTCATGGGTAATTGAACTGATTCACACTGGCTGAATGGTATGCTACCTTGCCTTGTAACAGGAATGTCCTGGGTTCGAACCAAAGTAAGTGCGTACTGCCGACGATTCTCAAACCATGATGAAAAAGCTGTCCAGTACTCCTTGGTGGGTTTACAATGGTTCCCGAACTGATATCAATCCGTGGTCATACTCGAAAAGTAATAGTTGTATCTTAGGAAACTAACGTATAAAAGAAGTGCGACTTTACATTCACTTATGAAGGGAGATCTCCGAAAACATATCTTCCCTGAACTTCTTGTTCTTTTCTCTCTCTATATATATATATATATTTATATGTAGGTATATAACGACTTCGCCAAAGTTTGAATTCATCGGTGGGCCATTGAACAGTGTCCTAGTGGTTGAATAACCTACGACACTACCTTGTAGTCCGAAGGTTCAGGATCCCAACCCCTGTGTTTGGTAGGTATGACAGAACAGCTGTCCAGCACTCCTCAACTGGTTTTCATTAGTTCTCTAATTAATATCAACTCGTGTTGATACCTGTATCATCCACTAATTAAATCCTCTGTAGAAAACCAACACCTAATAATAATAATAATAAAATTATCCCTTAATCCTTATGCCCAGCTCACATTAGTATGCAAATTGTGGGCTTAATAGTCATTTAGAGGGAGAGAAAGAGAGCGGGTTAGCGAGAGAGCGAGAGTTAAAAGTCGATGATTTAATGAGTTAAACCTTTTTTTCCAGCTAAATGATTCTGTTTACTGGAAACGACATCAACAACAACAAGAACAACAGCTATAACAATACGACTCAATGATCCTTCCATCCCTCCTTCCCTACACCCATCTACCCATCCATCTAGCCATTCAACCATCCGTTATTCCACTCAGTAAATTATCTCTCATATATGTCAAGTAGAAAATAAATAAATAAATAAACAAAACAAAACAAATTCTTTGTTTAAAATAAAATAAATAAGTAAATAAATAAGTTAATTAATTGTCAATTACTTTGATCATGTGAAGCACTGAATACATGTCAAGGTATTAAGGCAGGTAGATAGATAGAAACTTAACTGTAAACACTGGCCAGCTGGCTAACAAGCGAGCAAATAAACAATGCACTGCCTACTGTCACTGTGTCATTAACATTGAGTAGCATTCAATGAGTATAAAATGATTTACCAACTTCTAAATTAATGGATATACCTATATACATAAATGTGTAGAGAAACAATTAAGTGGCATTAGGAAATGGCAGAATTAGGTAATACAGCCTCATTTGATCGACGCCAAATGTAAAATAAACAGCCATCCTTGGCGTGACATATACATGAATATACATACGTGCGCAGGTATGGCTATGTCAAACTACTTATTAGGTTATTCAGTAGCTTAAAACATAAAGTAAAATATCTTCAAGATCACAGATTGATATCGATTAGCGAAGCATTGAAAACGAGCAGGGAGTACTGGACAGCGGTTTCATCCTAGTTTGGGACTCATAGGCAGTACTCAAAAATTGGTTTTCAGTGGTTCTTTAATTGATATAAATGTGTGGTACTAGCCACAGGACGAAGTTGCCTGGAGTTCTGGCCAGAAGTCATGACCAGTGGAGTCTATCCTGTTGGGAGTAGGGATAAACTTGCTGCTGGTAGAAGTTAGAATTCATGGGCTGTTGAACTGGGTACCAGTGGCTGGATGGTATACGAGCTTGCTTTGTAATTGGAAGGTCCTTGGTTTGAAACCCACTTGGGGAGTACTGGCGATGATTCCCAAAAGACTAGGATGAAAAAGCTGTTGTTCAGTACTCTGTGCTGGTTTCCAGTGGTTCTCTAACTGTTATCAATCCGTGGTGGTCTAACGTGAGATTATATATTCAAAAATATCAATCGTGTGTTTAGACTCAGTTAGATGTATTTTTGAAGTTTGAGTACCATAGATTGATATCAATTAGACAACCATTAAAGACTGACAGGAAGTACAGCACACAGCCGTTTCGTCCTCCTCGGGACCTTCAGACTATTCAGCTACAGGGACTTGACTGCCCAATACCTAACAAACGAATTCTGACTTCTATCAGTTCGTGATTTTAGCGTAACTGACACTAGCTACCACTATCATCCACCACGGATATGTGTCTTCACATCCAACCAAATGGAGCCCTCTGATCACAACTTCTCTCTGGGACTGCACGCAACGTCGTCCGGTAGCCGATCACTAGCAAGAAACAAGTTTGGTCACGGATTGATACCAGTTAGACAACCAGTGGAAAACTGTCTGAGAATAATGGACAGGTAGATCTCCTCATTTTGAGTATTGTTGACACTATGCATTTACTGGGGTTCGAACCCAGGACCTTCTGGATACAAGTCAAGCTTAAAGACAATAGCTAGTGAATTCCAATTTTCGATTATCCTGTTAATGGACTCAACCGAACTACTTGCCTTTCGGCTCCTGGTACGGACGCTTGAATTAAAAATATGTTCTGGGTTTATGTCTGAGTGGGATTACTACCACTGACTGTGGAATGGAGGATCATCCTGATGACGAGCCATAGATAGAACGAAATGCCCATGCTCTGGATTCCGCTGCTAGTCACGATTCAACAGAATAACGTCTACTAAATATATCTTCATGTTAGGATTTAAGTTCTCCCTTAATTTCATGCGAGAAAAACCCTAAATGGGGAATAAATGTTCATTCTCACCGTTAGTAGAAATCTACTGTGCTTGCATCTGCGTGTACGTCGATGGAACATAATACAGAAGGTAGCTTCCATCTTAGCCATAATATTTGAATCAGTAGAGGATTTCGCCGCTTTAATAAGCTTGATTCGTAAGCTGTTCGATAATTTATCGGAGATTTTCAATATATTTCGGGACTCAAGGTTTTGTGATTGAATCTTTAATCAACAAAATCGATAAACAAATATATCTACTTACGTCATGCGATTCTCATATAAAACGGACACATAGTATCAGTTTGATGTATAGAACTATAGAGTAATAATCCAACTTGCCAAACTTCTCTCCATAACAGACTTCTTTAGCAGAATCCACGATTACCCATAGGCTCTTCTTCAAAACATCTCTCAATATAACACTCAGAACCATGCCAACGATGTCGTTTCTCCTTCGTGTTCCGCTCAAGTGATAGCCTGGAACGCAATATCTCTCAACAGTCTTCTCAGCCTGCATACTATCTACCTCCATACTCTCCTACTAATTTGTTGATCAGTAAGTTCTTGGCTCGTTTTCTTCTCAGAGTTTCTTGTTACTGGTTCATTCTGGCCGACAATCTGATCTTCAATAAGGAGTCAGCTGTTGACAAACTTCTGAGTTAACCCGCTCGCTCAATCTCTGACCCATAAAGAAGAACTGGCTGACTTAACATTCGTGTTGGAAACTTGAATTTCGCTGTTTATACTGAGTGGGTGCAGAAGATTTTCAAACTGAATTCAGAGAGATGAAGATCTCTCTTGCTTTTTAATGCTGATTTTGATATTTTCATCTGTGAAACGATGTTCTTTAGATAAGTGAAAGATGCGATCTCTTTTGAATTCCTTCTGATGATAGTGATTGCTTATCTTCATCGCCTCCGTCTTCGGAATATTTGCTTGAAATCCTATCTTGGCTGCTTCTTCCGCCAACTTGTCTTCGGCTTCTGTTTAATGTTTGTTCAGAATGTATGTCTGTGCGTTTGTGTTCCTGATAACCGTTCTCCAATTCATTCTAAATTGTTCAAATTTTTCTATCTAATTCAGTTTTCTCAATCTGTTATATTTTGCTGTTAGGCGAGACCGAAATAAGGACGTCGAGTCTGACACAGATCCCTTGATCACGACTGTCAGTTGACTACGCCAACAGTGCTGAGCATGCCTAACCATTGCCTTCCCCGACGGGCATTATTAGCTGATATAGGTAGGTGCAGGTTGGAAAAGAGTAAGTGGTGGCCAAATAAAAACATGGCATCAATCAGTCCATGAAATCCTTGACAGTTAAACTCAGTCAGGTAGGGAGATGCAGACTTCCGGGTTGGGGCCCGCCCTCGGGACTCTAAGAATCAATCAATGGCTGGAGACAATAGGTGACATGGCTCAAAATCGTTGTCAATGGCTTACGCAGATGTATTCAGTCTCTGTAATCTTTCATACTCCTTTCTACCATTACTCATTCTGTTTCACTCGTATACTTGTCAAAACTCTATTGATTCTCTTCACTCATCTTTTGTTCTACTTTTGTTTGCTATTTGGAACGTGGCAACTCGAACTGCTGCACTTCAGTGCAAAGTTCTATGTTGAATCCAGACAGACAGACGCCAACAGTAGTGTTAAACAACAGCTAATTGTTCATTGAACCCGCACCACTTAAACCAGAATAAACAACAACTTGACCTCCAAGCCATATTTCACTCAATAATGTATGATTTTAAAATATCATCAGGGATACCTCAATTAGTCTGTAATCATGATCAATAAAATAATGGTGTTATTCAACGTAGGCTACTTCTGATTGGTTTATTTGTAGACTGGATATCGATCATTTACGAGGGCCTACTTCTGATTGGTTTATTTCTGGGCTGAACATCGACTATCATATCAAAATCATTTTTTTGAAGTAGAAATGCATTTATCCTAACTAAAAAACGCTTTCATTTATCTTCTTGTGTTTTACACGATCATGTTTTGATGAATAGAGTATAGATGAAGGCAGATAGAGAGAGACAGAAGGGGGAGAGTGGAAGGTAAAACAGAGAGTGGATGGGAAAGCCTATCTCCACATTTTAATGTATAAATTTCCGTTAATAATTTGAGCTATTAGTTTATCTAGTGTTACCCGTCAAATGTAATTCATAGATGAACACAAACATGAACGAATACTTAAGGTTCTACGAAAAAGTTTGTTTGGGAATATTTGAATATAAAAGCAGGATCCAGATAAGGGTTGATGGAGTCTCTGTACAACTCTCTTTAATTAAGGCAGAGAAAGCCATCATATAACCGGCATGTCAATTAATGACTATCAAAAATGTAATAATACCAATAGCAATTACTATTATTATTATTAGCAGTTCAATAGAACATTGACAGATCATGAATGTTTATAAATATATTTGTTTTTTTATTATTAGTATTATTATTTATTTTTGTTTCCTATTTTGACTGCTGACAAACAGTGATTCATCTACTCTCCTTTTGATATATGCGGATATGTCTTTTTTGTTTTATTATTGCTACTGTTCTAAAACCCCATCTGTTACTATAGAAACAGTAGAATATAGTTACAGCGGGAAGTATAAATAACCATTATAGTATCGCCAATGATAATGAAAAAGTCAGAAAAATTTGTTTATCATTAGAATGCCGATTAAAACTATAAGAGTTAATTGTTAGTTAATATGACATTATATTATTATTTTTTGTAGATATTCAAATTGTAATAGGGACTCTCATCTGGTGACACAGCATGATAATCCCGAGTATCGCTTGTCTACGCCAACAATAAGATATACAACGGCTGACCGATCTCTAAGACAGCACTACTTAAGCCAGGAAATACAATGAAGTGGAATGACAAGTGGGCCAATTTTGATTGGTTTATCCCCAGACTAGATATTGATCAGTTACGCCAGCTACATTTTGATTGGTTAATTTCCAGACTGGACATTCATCACCATATCATAATAATACACCATTAATATTTGATCGAAGGTCTGGTATCTTGCTAGTAAGGTCTCTGATGCAGGTTACAGTTTCCGAAGGGACATAAATTCCTAAAAGATTACAGATATACCTTGTTGACAATTACCTACATCCCTGACTTCCTGTCGATTATACTGTTCGCCAGCAAACGCATGAGGCCTGGGCTTCAGTTAGAGAATACAACGATAAATTTAGCCAAGGGATCGAACCAAGGACCTTCAAGTCAAGAGGTGAGAGTATTAAGCATTCAAACACTGATCCATCATTTGTAACTTCGACTGATTCTCGATATATAGCTCAACTAACGGTCAATGTTATCACTGTGAACTGTTGAAGAGTCCCTAACTAAGGAGAAACAACTATCCACCACGCTGTGGGTTTTCACGGTCCCTAACTGAAGTCAGTTCAGTATCCAACTGGAAAATAAAGAATCCTGCAGTTTCACACAGTCGGTTCTATTTATGAGATCGAATCAAGAAAGAAAGCAAAAATTTGCAGGACAAAAGAAGTTCGTCTTATACCATCGATTCTCCCTAGACAAAATTAAATTATAAGTTACAAAATGGTGTCTGAACGCCATAACTCTCCGTCATAATATGTATAAATTCAATCCGTTCTCGTGCCTCGCATTTTGTCTCTAATTGCTCGTTGCTTCCAAGTGAAATCTGAACTCTACCTCACTCCTTTTTGCCTAAATACAAAAGTCAGCCCCTTTTTCATGACTGAATATTTAGTCTACTCGCGTCATTTTCGGAATTATGTCGCCTATACTTTCTATTTATAAATTTAAGTCATTGTGAGAAAAATTATTTTTCAGTCCGCATTTAGCAACTTATATTTTGATTTGATTTAGGTTCTTACGCAGTTGAAGAGAATCCATGAGGTAAAATGAGCTCAGATTATCCTATCTGCATATATGTCTGTTCGTTCTCTCTTTTTTCAGTCTTACAATTTTCTTAATGATCACAGAATATCAACCGGTATGAAGTCTGAGTGATGGAGAGTATCGTTCATTTCGACACACTGCGGTCATCCAATATTAAAATGTCCGGCATCTAGGGGAAATGATAACTGAGTTTAAAAATCTGTGATTAATGAAATCCTTAATATCTGCGCTCCATTCTCACCGTCAGCGCCGGTTGTGCGAATTTCAAAAATCCTCGCTGAGAAGTCTTATTAACCCCGGTGAGACTTTTTTACTGGTTTGAACTGTTTCCAAGTTTCAGAGTGACAGTCACATAGTACCGCATAGTACCTCTCAACATCACCTCCTCCATATAACCCTCTCACTGACGGCAAACTCGTCGCTTCCTACTCGGGTTCCACTCGAGCGATAGCCTGGTGTGTGATGGCACTCAGTTGATGATTTATTTTCTCAGAGTATGGCCAGTTCACCTCCATTTCTTCCTGCTGACTTTGTTCGTTCATTGCCGAAGATCTCTGTTGCTGCTCTTTTCTGGCCGGCCATCTGACCCTGAGTGAAGTATTGAGCGGAGAAAGCTGTTGATGAAGGTGTGTAGTTTGTTGGAAGTGCTCTTCATGACGCACCAAGTCTCTGATCCGTATAGCGAGTAGCACTGACTTCGCATTGGAGTTGAAAATTCGGATCTTATTTTTCATGCTGAGTAGTGTTGTTGATCTACACACTGATTTACTTGAGAGTACTGAAAGCTTGCCTCGCTTTCCGAATCGTCACTCTGATACTTTCATCAGTTCCCTCCACTTGCTGTTGAAACGATGCTTCCCGGTTAGGTAGGTAAGTAGGTAGTTAAAGGAGGTTGCTTCTTTCAGATTTATCTCATTTATGTTGATTGTTGTCTGTTGTTGTTGCTATTGATCAGGAAACTTCACCATCTCTGTTTTCTGTATGTTCATCTGAAGTTCTGCCTATGATACTCGCCTTTTCTGCCAAATTGTTGCTTTTCACTTGCATATCTTCCAGTGTTTCTGTGAATTCAGACATGCATCACATCGTCGAAATCCAGTTCCTCCAAATTTTTGATAGAATTAAGAATTCATAGACTGGCCTTTAAAGAATTTTAGTGCCTTTGGATGAATGCTTTTATGGGCTTGATTTGTTACCGGAGAGGTACTCGATTCGAATTCCTGATGAGTTTCAGACTAGGACGAAACAGCCATGTAAAGTTATACTCTCTAGCTGGTTTTCAATGTTTGTCATCCCAAATTAAAACATCATCAAACTATTTTTTTGTTTTTTATTTTGTTTTTTCATGTCAACAATTATCTCCTGTTTTATTTGAAGTCGAAAATTCTTTGAGACAGAAAAACAGAAGAGAAAAAATGAAAAAACTAGACAAAATGTTGAAATATTATCGATTTATTTTGTTGGTTCTCCTCTGAATTCGGTTTTTGTTGGATTCTTTGATGAAGATGAGAGGAGAAGAGGATAAGGTCGGGGAGGAGGCTTGAAGTGAGGAGAGGGGGATTAATTAACTCACTCAATGAACCGTGTAGACTGGTCAAAAATACAAAATTTGTCGGACTATTTCGTTTGTTAATTTGCTTGTTCAATTGGCTGGTTAGCTGGTGCGTTGGTCACTTGGCTGTTCCACTCGTCACGTTCTCTTTTTTTTGTTTGTTTTTCAAGTTTCCCTTCGGAAATTTTAATAAACTATTAACTCATTGAATCGGTGATTGTTTTGTTTTTTCTCTCAAGGAAGTAGTAATTAGTAGTGATTAGAATAAATTTCTTCTACTTTAGTTTGTAAAAGTACTTTGGAATATTAATGAAGATATTGTCACTTAGATAGACTAGGGGATTGTCAAAACGAGATTTATCGATCGTCAATTTGTAATTCAAGTTGTCTGCTATGATTCTGATTATGACTATTTGATAGTTAGTTTGTAGAAAGATGATGCGTTTCAAGTTCGACTACGCACGGATTGATATAAGCTAGAGAAGCACATAGATGTTTCGTCTCAGTTTCGGGCTCATCGGAGGCATTCATGCAACATTTGGGTTCAAATCCATGAATTCTAACCTCTACGAAATCGTGAAGTTGCAGGGCAACTTCGATTAGCCAATGTTCTCGGTAAGCAGTTGCCCTGACTATAGACTTAGTGGACCCCAATCGCTTTCCACGACTTCTCACTAGAACTACTGATCTTCTTAGTCATGTAGACAGCCACTAGTAAGAGTCACATTAATTTCCATAAGTTTTAAGTTGGATCACAGATTGGTATCAGTCGGAGAACCATTAGAAATGAGCAAGGAGTACTGTGTAGCTGTTTCGTCCCTTTTTGAAACTCTTCAGTAATACGTAATCATTATTTCACCCACCAGAAAAATGTAACCCAGTAAATTTCGGTTACAGGATCACCCCACTGACCAACCAGTCCATCAATTCTGAATGATGCCTATTTGGGATATATATCACAACCTCTAGTCAATATCATTTACTCCTACATAGAGGTCAGAGCACCAAGGGGAGCACGAATCCCAGGCAACTTCCTCCTGTAGTCCATCATTAGTGAGCGTTTGATTAACTTGGCATAATGTAATTCCATATTAGATAAATGCATTTGAAATGACACACACATAAAGATGTAGTACCACTAATCATATTGATTTAGTCACACGGCCTCGTAATTTGTACTACATGTGCTTCTCCTTTCCCTCCCTCCACCTTCCTTTGTTGTTTTGTTGCCACATTCCATATCTGAGGTAGGTATAGGCGTTGTGTCATGCCGATTGTACATGTGCGATGTTGAATCGATAAGCAAGGATTCACGAAATAATCTCTCTCTCGAACTAACTATATTACTATTTAATTGATGGATGGTGACTAGCAGTAGAATCCAGGATGCGCATTTCATCCTATTTGGGACTCGTCATCTGGATGCACCTCCATTTCTCAGTGAGTGATGATGTCCCCACTGAGGCTCGAACCCAGAGCTCATAGTTTCAAACGCCAAAGCGTTATTCACTAGACTACTTGGGTCACGAGAGCCACCTCTTGTGCAACAGGTCATATTGATTTAATTGAATTTTAAATTTTCCCATCGATTGATTGGACCGAAGTGCTCGGTCTCAGTATGTGACATGTCAACCTGAGGCCGACTACTTCGGTCCAATCAATCGACGGGAAAATCTGAAATTCAGTTAAATATAACTATATTACTTTCTAATATTTTCAACCTGTTCCAGCAATTCAATGTCTGAACTTTTTTCTAGGTTATTTAACTTAGCAGGGTCAATCATTCTAGGTCTAGCTAAATGTTTATGTTCCAATAATCTAATTGAACCCAATCTACTACTAGTTTGACGTATGTAAATGACCTCGCTTACTTGATATGATGTAGAAGATTTGTAGCTCAGGTGGATGATTTTAATGTAGTTGTGTTCTCTAGGCTGGATGGTTTATTTGAGAAGCATTCAAAGGCAACACCAAGAATGCTGGAGAATTTATAGAAGCCTGTCCGGTATTCCAGTGAATCGCCAATCATTAGACACATCAACATAGATAAAATTCACCAATCGGTAAGAAGGAAATCTCACACACAAAGGGTCAAACTTCAGGTCAAAGAAACAATCAGTACAAATACATATAACGTAGAGGGTGTGAAAATACACAGAGGTAACCATTCACTTTCAAGGTCACCCACCAGGAAAGATGACTAATAAACCTACTGAAGTATGCACTGAAGATGTTGCCTAGTAGGGCGACGGCAGCTTGGCAAATGAACCATCCAGCTTTGACAACACAACAATATCAAAACCATGTTACTTGGCAAATTATGTGATTTTTCAAAATTGGAATTATCGGCTCTATAAGCCGACAAAGTTTATCTCCGAGTGAGGTGCTTGGTTGGTTTAACTGTCACCTTAACTTCAGCCTCAATGAGAATCCTACGTAAGACCTCTTCTGGAGTTCCTACTTTATGCGGTAGTACTATAAATGCCTTGTATTCTATAATATTTTCTTCTATGGTTATGTCCTAAAATCAAGTGGAGCTTTACGAGAAAAATTAAACATTTTTTGTCCTAAGAGCAAAGACGTAAATCCATTAGAAGGATTAATTAATCAATTCAACAGGTAGGTAATGGATCTTTTCTGTGTCACTGACACAGTCAGATATTCATTTCGTCTGGAAGGTGTGCTGGTTATTGCAATCTATTCAAAAAGTTACCTAAAAGAGAAAATTGTTCGGTACCATTGTACAGTATAAGTCCTTTTTCCCATCTTGTTTTACAAAAATCTGCTTTTGTTGAATACTTTTTCTGGTGTTTTAATTCATTAAGTAAAGCATCATGTAAATATATTGAACCGCTGAATTAAATATTGAAATTTGAAATTAAAGCGGCCTGTTTAAAATGCAAGCTACCGAAAGCCTCCATCTTTACATAATGTATATTATTTCTCATGTCCCAATTTGTTCAGTCTATTGAAATATAACCTTTAATGGTGTTTTCTACTCTTTCCATTATTTAAGATGTCTTTATTCTACTGACTCGTCAGTTTTTACTAAAGTTGTAAAAAAGCATAATTTTGGGCGGCAATATATTCAAAATGACATGAGATAACTATTTACGAGATTTTAAGGACAAAATATCACTTCTTAGGTAATAAAACTAACTATCTGCGCTTTTGAATATTAAGGTCACGAAATTCATTTGTGTATATTTTTAACTAGCTTGGTCCACAGAGCAAGAGAGATTTGCTCGGATGAATGTCTTGTCGAGGAACTTAACAATACTAAAGGGTTGCTAAGTGAGAATGGTTATCCTGAAAAGTTTATTGATAAGAATCTGAATCTAAAACCAAAACAGCCCAAGTTACCGACAGTTCCAAAAACGCCCTTATTCATACAAATGCAGTTCCTTGGGGACAACACCAGTGAGATACTAACACAGCGCCTTAGAAATGCGGTAAAAACAGCATTCCCTGCTGCTGAATTACGCTGTATCTTTGAAAGCACTCCTTTTCTGCGTTCGGTAATAAAAGACAAACTGCCTAATTACGCCTCTTCCATGTGTTTATACCAATTTAACTGCTCCTGTGGAGCCAGTTACATAGGCCGTACAATTAGGCGTGTTTCTCGTCGAATTTCCGAACATCACCCTGCATATTGGTTAAGCAAAGGACAAACAAAATCTATTCGTAGCGCTATTCTGTCTCATCTTGTGGATACAGAACACAAGATTGGCATTAACGATGCTTTCAGGGTCATTTACCGCATACTTACGAATCTCAGTTTTGCCTTAAGAGTTTGACTACTAAATATTGCTGAGGCTGTGGGGATCCATATTAAGAAGCTTAATCTAGGCGTCCAAAAGAAGTCAGTTCAGACATTATCCTTACCTTGGCCACCTAGGTTTGAATGATCCTGGAATTTTGTGGAATTTCCCTAATTTTAGTTGATATTCTATTCGCTTTTATATCTTTATTATTATTATAATTTAAGCATCTTTAATGAACTGTAATTCCATAGTGATCTTACTTTACAAATCAATATTATTTAAGAAACACTGATATTGTTATTAACTACTAATTTAAAATATTCTGTGTATATAAACAAATGCATATGTAATTGTAGAGCCAGAAGACGAATTTATCGAAAAGAATATTCCTTGCTCGATTATTTTGTGTTTTATAGATGTCTGAATGAATATTTTTGCTATATTTCAACGAAATGTCGTGTATTTCTCGAAAGGGACATAGAAGACTAAGGGGATTGATTTGTGCTTCAGTTCAGACGGAGCATTGTGTCACTCAATCTACTGTCAATAACTATTTGCAAGTGTTGGTTATCAGAGATTTGATTGGTGTTTTCAGGATTTCATCATGAGCTGACATTGGTTAGAGAGCTATTGCGGAAGCATTGGGGGGTGCTGGACATTTGTTTCGTCCTAGTTTCAGGGTCTTCCCCAGTGTGCACCCACCAACCGTCCAGTACTCTGAAATGGTTTCCCGGTGCTTAACTAACCAATGTCAGCTCGTGATGAAATCCTGTAGCCACGAATCAGATCCCTGAAATCCAGCAACTGAATATTAATCTTATTCTCATTAGCGACTGGCTCTATTCAGGTAGGTATTTCCCTGGTTTCTAGTGAGAAGTCGAGTGTAAGGACAAATACTCGCCACTGATGACATTGGTTTGTAGTCACGTGAATCATGAATTGGTAGAAGTTGGAATTCATGGACTGGTGATTGGACAGGGTCTCAGTGGCCTAGTGAATGGTCTACGAGCTCTCCGTTCACTTGAAAGGTTCTAGGTTTCAAACCTGGCGGCGTGTGTGTACTTTTGAAGAGCCCAAAACTGGGACGAAACGGCTGGCTGTCAAATACTCTCTGGTGATTTTCAATGATTCTCTAACCGATGTCAGTTCACGATGAAATCATTTTGAAGATGACTGAGAGACAGAAACTTTTATGCAGAAACTTTCACTCAAAATTCTGTACGTTTTATGAACACTGTTCAGAATAAAGTTATCATTTTTACTATTATTATGGTGATAAATATGTTGAGAAACACCCATATAATGTCAACAATTTTTATGGAAATCTTCAGGAAGTCACTCGACATGGAGTTTCTTTTTTCCCCTTTGAGGTTTTGTCCACAGAATGCTTGAACTTTACAAGCATTTTGACAATGCAAATGAAATGAGGAAGTAGTGATATAATTAAAAAGATGGCTGCAGCGAATAAAGACATAATGGGATCATACATACTGGAAAACTTGACTGTTTGTGCAATTAAAAACGTAGTAATAACAAAAATAGCTTGAAGTTCGGATAAAAAACAACTAGTGCACATACGAATTAAAAAACGTAAAATAACAAGAATATATAAGAAAGTTGGAAAGCAGGATGATCGCTAATAAGAGAAGTGACTGTTTATGATGGCCAAGATAGGGGGAAAGGTTGAACGTATATTTCTTCTTAATATATAGCGTGTGATGACTGAACTTTTGGATTGCTAGTGCCTCAACTATGCCCCCAGATGCTTTGATCTCATTCCCTTTGATAAGTTGCTTTGGATCTTGTATGTGACTTTGAAGGACTTTTCATCAAATGGAGCTGAATGTCTTGAATTCACAAGATTTTCTGTTAAGAAGTTATATAAAACCTTTCGCCAACCATGCTGGATAGTGTTCACAAGATTGTTTTACAAGCGGAGGTATCGTAGAGTCAATGTACTCGACTTCACACGAGTAAGTGAACTGATATATACATGTTGAAGTGGCCAAATTTGACATCCCGCCTTTCATGTTAATCCATCAAGCTTGCTGAGACGAATACAAAGATTTTCTTAAGGAAGAATTGTCTAGATAAACATAAAGTGGAATAAATAAACATTGTTATTTTTAAGCTAAAAACACTGACTTGAATCCCTGTTAAAATCTCATTATTATCACTGCTATTTCCGTCCCCTTGATTTACAACTTGAACGACACAGGGCTTCAACAGCACATTTCCACTGTTTCCTGTTCTCTGGATTCCTCTTCGACTGGCACCAGTATTTCCAGTAGACTTTCATCATATTGTCCAAGGCATCCTTGAGCTGAGGTTCGATTGGTTCTTCTTCATTCTGGTTCCATTTGAGCGATTGTCTTGTTCACTATATTATCCAACAGTCACTTCCACATGTGTCCAATACATCTCTATTCTCGATGGTATATTTATTGAGCAATAGGTTGTTGATTGGTTCATTTACAGAGTTTCTTGCTTATAATTCTATCTGGTCAGGCATCTGATCTGCAGTATGGGATCAGAGAGCGAAGCAGAATTTGGCTGAAGTCTATAGTGGCCTGTTGGAAATGCTTTTCGTGACGTCTACGCCTTGTCTTTGAACCATAGAGAGGAATTCACTTAACACAGGCTCTCATTTCTTCCTTGTCACACGATTTTCTACACGTCACACTCTGACTAACGTTCAACTCATTGCTCCCATTGAAAATCAAATCGACCAGTTGACTGGCGTGCAATATTCTCTAACGGCCTTCTCAGCGCGTGTCCAATTCATCTTTAGTTTGATTGGACACTAGTAACTGGTTTGATGTGTCTAGACCTTTCTTTGGTGCAGACTGAATTCTATCAGTCAGGTTCGCAATGTGGTCACCATTCTAGGTAGCTCGGAATCATGGCGCACATTTATTTATGATATTAGATGGTTAAAGGCGATCAGCAGGAAGCCTTGGACCTTGGTTTCGTGCTAGTTGTCACTAGTCAGCAAGGCTGGTTTCAATTTCAGAAGGAATATGAGTTCCTTATATGTTGCAGATAAGCCTCGCTGTTGAGTGCCAAATAGAAGGAACCTGGGAAAAGAAAGAAAGAAAATGTTGTACCTATAAATTAAATGAGCTGGAAAGACGAGGTCCAGTTGTTGTATTGACTATTTAATAAGTTATAGGTGTCACGCCTAATGCTTTCTTTATCGCACAGAACACGAGCTAAGTAGGGTATGGTTGTGTTTTTGTACTTGCTGGTGAGAGCATATAGTTTTCTATATAGGCTTCTGGTTTTGCCTGATGAGATGCAAGGGGAGAGTTGTGAATGAAGAGGGTGGTGTGAGTTAGATAAAATGGATTTGGCCAATTTTTTACATGAGTCCATGTGCCTGTCGACCGGAATATTAACAAGCTGGTTAAGTGGCACGTTGCTTACCCTGCTGACAACCTTTAACATCCTGCGTAATATGTTATAGTCTTTCTTCATTAGCCCTGGGAAAACTAAGGAGGAACAATAGAGAATAATGGGCAGAATGTGAGAGTTAACGAATTGTAGGAGTAAGGGTTGGGTAATACCAGAATGTTTTAACTTCTTGATGTAGAAGGTAAGACAGAATATATTCTTAGAAATCGCCAAGATATGAGACGACCAGGAAAGATCAGCAGATAGAATGACGCCTAGGTATTTGATTTCCAACTTGGTTTATATTTCATTTCCATCTATACTGCACACCTCGTGAGAGCCAACCAGTTTGTTTTGGTCGGATTTATACCTAAAGGTGAAATTGACTGTTTGGCATTTTGAGGGGTTTAAGGTAAGACTGTTTTCCTTGGACCACTTCTTTCAAGGTTGTAGATAAGCATTGCTAACGAGTGACAACTAGCACGGAACCTAGGTCCAAGGCTTCAAGTGGCCAATCGCCTCCAACCATCTAATATCATCATCACCACTTTCTTTTGCATATTTGTAGAGCAGTAGGTTCTTGGATTATTCCTTCACAGAGTTTTTTGCTGCTGATTCTTTCCAGCCCACCATTTAGTCATCAGTATACAGGCAATATGAGAAACAGAACTGCCTGCCTAAACATTGGTGTTGAAAATCCGAATTTTTTTGTTTATACTGAGTACAGAGTAATAAACATCTGTGTTGCCTTTCCGATCCTCTTTCGTTTTGACATCCTCCCCAGCTGGCTAGTTTTCCAGGCAGTTCTAAACCAAGAAAAGCAGGGGAAGGTTGGGTGTGGGACTAGTGACGTTAACCCCAGAAAACCAATCCAATCTTTTCATTCAGAAGCTTCCAATCAAAAAAAAATAAATAGAAATTCTCATAGTGAGGATCCACATATCTCATCCTAATAAACTTTTGAGGCTGAAGAAATCTAACGTGAGTGCAACCAACCAGCTCAGAGAACACTTTTCTTTGCAGAATATGACCTATTGATGATATAAGACATAATACCTATTATAATTAATAATAACAATATTAATAATAATAATAGAAATCAGATCACATGATCGATTATATTTCTCTGCTTTCATTATTTTTCCCTTATTTCTCCAACCTCATTTCTAAAAATATAAAAGCAAAATGAAGCTTTTTTTTGATTCCATGCAAAATCAAATTTCATATTACCCGCTGTTCAATGTACCCGTTGAACATTGAACCAAAGTAACGCAAAAGCAGAACAAGAAAAGAAGTAGAGTTGAAATATAGGTCAAACAATGAAAATTAATACAATCTAAGGATAATAAAATAAAGAAAATAGAAAAAAGTATATTTTTTATAAAAAATATTACAACCAGAAAAAAACTTAGATGCATATATAAACAAATAAAAGAAAACAAAGGGCTAAATCATAAATATTTAGTTTCTGGTTTCTGTATTTTTTCTTGTATTCTATGGAGAGTAATATGAACGTTGATGGGCGATGGGATTGGGGTGATGGACTGTGATATAGGTGTAACATGAAACTTGAACTTTAAAATAATAAGAATAATAAGTACAGTAGTAATAACCTGTCATTGTTAATTTTTAAAAATTCTTCCTAGAGTATTTCAGAACTTTTATCAACAACTATTTTCCGGATAGAAATGCCACACACACACGCAAAGAAGTACATTGTCTGTCTAACATTTAGGGAGGGTCTTTTAAGGTCAGGATGTATAAGTTTTCTTTCTAATTAGAACCTGATTCTGTATCTTATCTGAATGGGAAATCACGGCAGCCTGTTTAAAATTTAGGCTACTGGAAAACCTTCATCAATATGCATTGCATATAATTTCTTTTATTCAGTTTGTATTAATGTAGTAAAAAATGACCTCTGGCGGGTAGTTTAAATATTTACAACCTACTGGTTGGAAGATCTGGACTTCACCGATGATATATGTTCGATTTCCCACAAAAACTGGAAGATATGCAAGCGCAAAGCAACAAGTTGGCAGAAGAAGCATCAAAGATAGGACTTCAGGTGGACATAGAGAGAACACAGTGGTGATGAAGATTCCTGGGTAACACTATCAATAACAACAACAGACAACGATCAGCATAAATGGGAAGAACTTGAAAGAAACAACCTCCTTTACCTACCTGCGAAGCATTCTTTCAACTACAGGTGAACGGAACTGACGAGGATATCAAAGCAAGAATCGGAAAAGAAAGACAAGCTTTCATCACTCTCAAGTCTGTGTGGAGGTCAACAGCATTCAGCATCAAAAATAAGATCCGGATTTTCAACTCCAATGTGAAGTCAATGCCGATTGCTATACGGATCAGAGACTTGGCCAGCGCGTCATAAAGAGCATCTCAAACAAACTACAGACCTTCATCAGCAGTTGTCTTCGCTCAATACTTCGCTTAAGATCAGATGGCTGGGCAGAAAAGATCAGCAACAGGGAACTCTGGCAAAGAGCAAACCAACCAGGAACCGATTGTGAAACAAATAGGCAGGAAGAAATAGAGATGGATTGACCATACTCTGAGGAAACAAACCATCAAGTAACATCGCTAGACAAGCCATTGCTCGAGTGGAACCCGTCGAAAAGGAAGCGGCGAGGTGGTCGTCAGTGTAAGGGTGACTTGTAGGAGGTAATGTGAAGAGGAGATGAAAACGTGTGGGCAGACATGGAGCCAGGTGAAAACTCTAGCAGAGAATCGAACGCAATGGAGACGCATGGCTGAAGCCCTATGTTGCTCTAGGAATTAAACGCAACAATAAAAATAATAATACAGATTGGCAAGTTTCTAATAAACTTGAGGGCAGTTTATCCCAGTACCTAAGATGACCATTCTTGAATCTTATATCTTTCGTTTGCCACAATATTCTTCTGAATTTCCATAATTGTCAATCCACAAAGTGTCGTGTATTTCTCTAAGGGGATAAAATAGAGATAGAATATAGGGGATTAGTTTGTACTTCATGTCATATACAACTGTTTCACCCGATTTATTTTCTATTTGAATGACCTAGACGAAGAGGAAGTACCATGCAATAAACTGCGCTGACAAATTCGGTAAATTATATAAACACAATATTCAACGAAAAGACTCTTTTCAACGAATTTATCATCAAGCTGTACAATCGTATATATATGGTTGTTATAAAAATTATATCCGGTGAGGGAATTAGGTCAAAGGTGTGAATATATGAAATAATAATAGCAGTATGAAATGCATTTAAAATATTTGTGATTATAATCATAGTTTAATGTCAAGTGGCAAAATAATTAATATCATATATAGAATAATATATAAGGTGTATAGATTTTGGAAAAGGGTACATAATTATAAGATTAGTAGGCGAATATAAAATGTTACATAACATGGTGTGAAATTTGATAAGATAGAATTCAGTGTTGTAAAAATGTAAAAATTAATAATTTTGGGTTTAAAATGCCAAGTGGGTCAAGTGGAAAAGATTCAGAGTGAGAATAGTAATAATAATAATGATTATAATATTAATAATAATCGTAGTAATAAGGGAAGAGTACATAGAATAACTAAATAAACAAAATAAATAAATGTCTATCCCTCTACGGCCAAGGCAGAAGTAGGGATTGTACATATTTCTTTTGTGCAAAAAGACCTGTCTGGCTTAAAGTCATGAATTGCCAAGGCCTGTAACGAAGAAAACGCGGAAAGTTAGCATGGATTCAATCATCTATCTTGAAATCATGTTCAGGGTTGACAGAGTGGCAGAAGTCGATCAGGTGTTCCAAAATAGAGCTTCGCACACACTTCATTTCTCCCTTGTAAAACCATGCAGCTGGAATATGTTCTCGTATCCGTGTGGAAAGCGTCCTCTGACTACGGCCAATGTACCTTGCTCCACAAGAGCAGGTGAACTGATAGATGCACATGGAGTCGGCTAGAGGGGGGCGCTTATCTTTTACAGAAGTAGAGAACAACTTGCGGCTAGTGAACGTCATATGTAATTTCGCCGCCTAGAACGTCTTACTGACTGATTTAGAGAGACGATTTATTAGCATATCCGAAGCTTGATCACCTTTGATTTCCAAGTTCATGACTAAGGCTTTATTTGGAACTGAGTCGGTGACCAGTTTAGACTGCTTGTCTTTCATGTTGCTGTCAATAAATCGGTTGCGGTAACCATTTTCTGCGAGGGTGGCTTTTAAGAAGTCAAGTTCTGAGTCAACGAGGGATTGCATACTATTATTATTTCTTGTATTCACACCTTTGGCCTAATTCCCTCACCGGATATAATTTCTTAAAAACCATACATATGTATACGATTATACAGCTTGATAATAAATTCGTTGTCGAAAAGAGTCTCTTCGCTGAATATTGTGTTCTTAATGCTAAAATAGGAATTATTAAATTATTTAAACGCCTACTCATGATAAGGAAAAGTATTCGGATTTACAACACCAATGTCAAGTCAGTCTTTCTCTACGGGTCAGAAACTTGCACTGAGTGTAACGGAAAGGTTTTCCAACAGCCTGTTGCAGGCTTTCATCAACAGCTGCCCACTTCGCCGGCTGGCTCCATACTGAAGATCTAACGGGCAGAAAGAATTAGTAACTAAAAACTGTGGGAAAAAACCAACAAAGAACCGACTGCTCATTAAATATGCGGGAGAAAATGGAGATGGATCGGGTATACGTTGATGAGGCCATCGAACGACATTGGTGAAGCGATGACTTGGTGATCTGTACAAGGGCGACTTGGAGGGGATCGTGGAATTGGAGAAGAAGATGAGAGATTCTGGGTAATCGTGAAGCAAGTCAGCTGAAGAGAACAGCTGAGAATCGCACAAAGTGGAGATGTGTTGTTGAAGCCCTATTTTCCACTCAGAACCCAAGGGAATAATAATAATAAAGACGCTGTTCAGAATAAGGCTGTTATTATTACTTTTTTGAAAACATCAATAATAGATGATGGTTCCTCATAAGTGGTTAAGAGAAATTCAGGTGGTCTTTCTTTCTGAACTCAACCATTTAGGGTATATGACTGAAGAGTTCAACCAGTTGGCGTTTGGATCATCTCAGGTGTGGCTGACATTGCACTACTAGTTAGTTAACGTGAGTAAATTTCATAACTACTCATTTCAAATAATCAGTAGTACTATTCGAATAAAACAAGGACAACGTTAGTTTGTGCAGCATAAGATGGCACCATCATTGTTTATTTCAATGACTTGTCATCAATTGCATACAGCCTGAAGAAATTGTTAAGTTTATGTACAGACCCATGTAAACATAACATGACGTCCATCGAAACAACAGTTTCCAAACTGAATAAATAAAATAATAGTAGTACCAAAGAAAATCTAAAACAGGAACTGATACACATAAAAGGAGCCTTGAAACTTAATAATTACCCGGATTAATTAGTCATGAAATATGTAAGGAAATGTAAAAATAAAATGAATAATGATAGTAGTGATAGGGATAATAACAATAATAATGATAATGATAATAGTGATAATAATAATATTAATGACGACACCAACAATAAAGAATCTAAATCATCAGTAGTAATTCCATACAAGGAAGGAACCTCGGAAGCCTTACGCAGAATTCTTAACAAGACAGGAATAAAAACGGCTGGCATTCAAACCAACCACAAACTCAATTAGAAACAAGCTTTGTCGGCTAAAGGATCAATCCTGTAGAGCCTTTAAAACAAAATAAATTAGTTTATTTAATCCCCTGTCGGAATGATTGTCAGGGCCAATACATAGGTCAAACTAGTAGAACAGGGGCAGTCAGACTAGCTGAACATAAAAACCTAGCAAAATCTAGATTAGTTGACCCGAATAAGATAAGAAATCTAGAGAATAGTTCGGCTATATCACTACATGCAGCTACACACCAACATACAATAGGATGGGATAGGATGACAGTTTTAAAATCTAATGTCATAGGGTATAGGGAGAGATTGATAACAGAAGCTTTGTTTATCGAATCAACTGCAAACACGTGTGATAGGAATGATTCAACACCTGTCCACCCAGATATCTGGAAAATTCTGCTACCCCTAAGATGGCAAATAGGAGAAAACAAAGAAAACTATAAAACTCAAGTTTCGAAGTCGTGTGATTATAATTGATGGCATGATTATAAACAGTAATAAATTTTGTTCGAAACCTTGTCATCCAGTAAATAATACTGTTTCACTGACAGTGTGACATATCTAATAAACAAACTAATATGGAATTACTTACCACCACAGTGCCCAAGTTTTACACATATATAAATATGAATAAATAGTGCTCAGAATTTTATACTTATATAGTTTACACCCGAAGCGAGTTCAAGTTTAAACAAAAATAAATGTTCACATGGAGTGGTAAGGGGGTTACGTAATCAACACAACAAGTGAGTAAAATAAATAAATTGAGTAACAGTATAGTGAGTTCAAGTTAAATTGTAGAACCAAATGTTATAATATAAATTATGGGAGACTGGTTAAGGCCTAAGATTACATAATCAAATGAACACATATCGGATTTCAGGCATTTGGATGGTGACTTTTTCGGTAAACTTGATGAGAATTGAGCTTATTTGTCTATTGATAATTTTAAAGGATTTTGCCATTTCCATCTCACAACCCGTATCAAGTAGATGCCTAGCAATGGCATTATTGAAGGCATTTGTTCCCTTGAGACGTAGGTGTTCTGGTACAATTCTTGAAATCTGTTGCCTCTAACGAACTCAAATTTTTATATACAGTTATAATTTAACATGAGAAGGGCACACTGTTGAGCTTTGATTGCACTAAAGATTAGCATGTTATCCGATAAACGGGGATCAACGTAGCTGCAGGATATGTTTTAGTTGGGAAGATAGATATCCAATCGTCTCTTAATTATATTCACGCAATATTTTTACCCTAAAAAGCGAGTTGACAACGGTACATGTCAAGTGATCCACAATGGAAAACTCAGCGAGGCATTTAAAGTAAACACAGGAGTCAGACAAGGGTGCTTATTATCACCAATGATATTCCTAATTGTGGTGGACTGAATTATGCGTCAGACAGTGGGAAACGAGAAGACAGGGATATCCTGGACCGACATGAATAATCTAGAAGACCTGAATTTCGCGGATGATTTATGTTTGATGTCACACAAAATCGAAGACTTAAAAGCGAAAACCGACAAACTGGTCGAAGAAGCAGCAAAGACAGGACTCCAGGTGAACATAGACAAGACGGAGGTCATGAAAATAGCCAACATCAACAACAGCAGCAACATCCAGCACCAATCACCATCAACGTGAGGGATTTGAAAGAGGTTACTTCATTCACTTATCTAGGGAACATTGTCTCAACTACAGGAGGAATGGACGAGGATGTCAAATCGAGAATCGGGAAGGCGAGAAACACATTCATCAACCTGAAACCAATCTGGAAATCTTCGTCACTCAGCCTGCATCAACAACAAAATTCGGATTTTCAATACAAACGTCAAGTCAGTCAGTTCTTCTATACGCATCAGAAACGTTTCGGGTCACAAGAAATATTTCCAGCAGCCTGTTGCAGACCTTTACCAACAACTAACTGTCTTCACTCTATACTCAAGACCAGATGGCCGCGGGAAAGAATCACCAACAAGAAACTATGGGAACAAACAAAACAGGAATTAATCGCTCAACAAATATGCAGGAGAGAGTGGAAATGGAGGAGGCAGCTGGGTGACATCGCGCGTCAGGCCACTGCTCGAGTGGAACCTAAAAGGGAAGCGGCGAGTGGGACATCCAAAGGTGACATGGGGGAGATCGTGTGAAGAGGAGTTGAGACAGCATAGACTAACATGGATGCAGGTGAAAAGTACAGCAGAAGACAGAAACAAGTGTAGACGTGCAGTTGAAGCCGTATGTTTCACTAGGAACCCAAGGGAACAATAATAATAATGAAATCGAGTTGAAATAAAGACAGGCTTTTTTCGCCAACCTGTGATTTTTTCGGCAGTCGAGACTTCATGTTTTACTCTGCACAAATCACAGTTGTTCTTACTTTATTCAAATTTATAAATGGGAATAAATGAATGAAATCTCTAGTATATCTTTCTTTCTTTATTGTTTAATGATTTTTGCTTAAGTTCTCAACATTCCACAAGTTGAAAAATATAGTTTGTTACAAAATTTCATACACAAAAAGGGATCCTTTGATTGTTTTGTCGGTATCCCATATCAACCACAGACCATCTGAATAGCGGAAGTCAAAAGTCCTGTTACTAATTTTAACATAGAAATTTTGCATATTTGGGCTAAAATATCCAATATTAACTAAGAATGACTATTATTATTATTATTGTATCCTTTAATTCCTAGAGGAACATAGGGCTTCAGCCGTGCGTTTCCATTGCGTTCAGTTCTCTGCTAAAGTTTTCATCTGCCTCCAGGTCTGCCCACATGCTTTCATCTCCTCTTCACATGACCTCCTCCAAGTCACCCTTGCACTGACGACCAACTCGCCGCTTCCCTTTCGGATTCCACCCGAGCAATGGCTTGTCTAGTGATGTCACTTGATGGTTTATTTCCTCAGAGTATGGCCTGCAATCCATCTCCATTTCTTCCTGCATATTCATTGCACAATCGGTTCCTGCTGTGTTGGTTCGCTCATTGCCAGAGATTCCTGTTGCTGATCTTTCCTGGTTGAGTACTGAGCGAAGACAGCTGTTGATTGATGAAGGTCTGTAGTTTGTTTGAGATGCTTTTTATGACGCACCAAGTCTCTGATCCGTATAGTAGCACTGACTGACTTCACATTGGAGATGAAAATCCGGATCTTATTTTTGATGCTGAGTGCTGTTGACCTGCACACAGACTTGAGAGTAATGGAAGCTTGTCTTGCTTTCCGATTCTTGCTTCTATATCCTCGTCAGTTCCGTTGGCCTTTATTTGAAGCGATGCTTCCCAGGTAGGTAAAACAGGTTGTTTCTTTCAGGTTCCTTCCATTTATGATGGCTGATCGTTGTCTGTTGTTGTTGCTGCGGTTGCTGTTTGCCAGGAATCTTCATCACCACTGTGTTCTCTCTATGTCCACCTGAAGTCCTATCTTTGATGCTTCTTCTGCCAACTAATTGCTTTTCGCTTGCATATCTCCCAATTTGTTAGAAATCAGACATATATCATCGGCGAAGTCCAGATCCTCCAAGTTTTTTGTGTGAGTCCATTTTATGCCTGTTTCTTCATTGCCCGCTGTTTGTCGCACTATCCAATCTACTGCAATCAGGAAAATCATTGGCAATAGTAAGCAACCCTGTCTTACTCCTGTCTTCACTTCGAAGGATTCCGTGAGCTTCCCGTTGTGGATTACTTGGCATGCAGCGTTGTCATACAACTGTTGGATGAGATGAATAATTGTCGGCGGCACCCCGTAGTAGTGAAGTAGTTGCCAAATCACCTCTCGATCGACGCTGTCGAAGGCCTTTTCAAAGTCGATGAAGTTGAGATAGAGAGGTGACTGCCATTCCAAACTTTGTTCAATGATGATCCGTAGTGTGGCGATTTGATCAATACATGACTTGTTTCTCCTGAATCCAGCTTGTTCCGGTCGAAGTTTTTCATCCAGAGCATGTTTGATTCTCTCGGGGATGATGCGGCTTAGTATTTTGCTTGGGATGGACAGGAGCATAATTCCGCGCCAGTTCTTGCATTGACTTAAGTTTCCTTTCTTTGGTAGTTTGAATAAGTATCCTTCCTTCCAATCCTCGGGTACTTTGCCTTCCTTCCACACCTTCTCCAATAGTGGCGTCATCAAGTCCGCTGTTGTCTCTGGGTTCATTTTCAACGCTTCTGCTGGGATTGCATCTGGTCCTGCTGCTTTTCCAGCTTTTAGAATCTTGATTGCCTTCAGGACTTGTGATTTCGTCGGGGGGTTGGTGTTCACTGGTAGCTCTGTCTCCGTCGTTGGTATTTTTGGGCGCGTTGTAGGTGGTGAACGATTCAGGAGTCTTTTGAAATGTTCAGCCCAGTGTTTCCTTTGCTCCACTTCTTTGGAGAGTGACTTTCCATTGTCATCCTTCACCGTCTTGATTTGTGTCAAACGTTTGCCCAATAGGTACCTAGTAGTTTGGTAGAGTGTTGCGAGATCTCTTTTGCCTGCAGCTTGTTCTCCTCTTTTTGCCATGGCTTCATAATACTTTCTTTTGTCTTCTCTGGCACTCTTCTTTACTCTTTTGTTCAGTTTCTTGTAGCTTGCATTCAAGTCCTGTTTTTGTTGTTCATCGGTGCACTGGATAATCTTTTATTTCACCATCCCCCTCTATTCCATTAGTTTCCAAGTGTCCGTAGTGAGCCACTGTTTGTCCTGTCTCTTCTTTTTACCTAGAATTTCCATGTAGGTTTGACTCCACACTGTCTGCAAGTTGTCCCAGTGCTTCCCGACGCTGACCTGTTCGCTAGTGTTGATTTGTGTCTCGGCTTTGTCCTTTATGCTTGGAGTGAAGATATCCTTTGTGTCCTAGTCCTTCAGTTTTTGAGTGTTGAACTTGGCTTGTGGCCTATCTGCAGCTCCTGATTCTCTGAAAGCTTTTAATTTGATTTGGATTGTCCCTTGTACGAGATAGTGGTCTGAGCCAATGTCTGCTCCTCTTCTTACTTTTGTGTCCAGCAGGCTGCGCCTCCACTTCCTAAAGATTGAGATGAAGTCAACTTGGTTTTTGGTTCGCCCATCTAGTGACACCCATGTAGCCTTGTGGATATCCTTGTGTTTGTATACGCTGCCACCAATCACTAGTTCATTGGAGGCGCAGAAGTCGGCGAAGAGTTCTCCATTTTCATTCATTTCTCCGAGAGCTTCTCTACCCATGATGAGTTCCCTTCCTTTGGTATCTGATCCCAGTTTGGCGTTCATGTCTCCCATTAGTATTTTGATGTCACCAGCTGGAGTGTTGTCCATTGTTGTCTGTAGAATTCTTCTTTCGTTTCGAAGTCTGCGTTGTTTGTCGGTGCATAGCATTGTATAATTGATACTTTCCTTCCTTTTGAGTTGAATCTGGCGGTCATTATCCTGGGCGAGATTGCCTTCCATTGCATCAGGGCCTTCGTTGCCATTGGTGACATCATGATAGCCACGCCCTCGGTGTGTATGTGGTTATCCTCTGTGTGACCGGAGTAGATCACTGACTCACCCTATGACAATTTGGTGAGTCCATTCCAATTCTATATCTGCGTTCACATTCCATGTCCCCACACAGACTTTTTCTTTTGGCGCTACATAAATGTGCCTAAATGCAATTCATGCAAAATATGTACTCTCCTAAGGTTAGCGTAAATATTACGTATTCAAACCAGTATCAATTTTAATACAGTCAGGGATATTTATGTATATATAGACGTTTTTAAAAATTACTGCAATAACTAAGGGGTATAAATACCTTTCAGACCAATAGAAAAAAGAAATATGACTAAAAATTAATGATTGATGACGAAACTTAAGATTTATGTATTGAAACAGAGGGAGGGGGGGAGTGACAGAGAAACAGAGAGGAGGGAAGAGGACTTGAAGCAGGCAGAGACACCAGTAGGGAGGAAAAAAGGATGTCATATTATTATTAATAATAATGAAAAAAAATAAAAATTTTGACAAAAAAGGAACAACAACCGGGATATGATATTTCCCCCGGATGATGAATAGACACATCATAAATCATAAGGTAATTAATTATTCTCGCATTTCAACACATTTTATTTTTGGCCGTGCCTTTTTTCTTGCCTTGTTTTCTGCTCAACTCCCTCAACAACAGCAGCAAGAAGAGGGCGGTTGTGTGGGTTGTTTTTTGACACCCACGCGATTGCCCACCTCGCCCACGTCTACTAGCCATATCCATCTATATGTCCATTCATCCATTCATCCATCATCATGCTCATCACGGTGAAATATTTCGTTACATACAAAAATTTGAAAAAGTCTGAATTACCTTCAACACAGATACTGATATATCTATATCTATGTGTATATGTTGCATATTCATGGAAAATTCCCATAGAAAATCGAAAACAAGGGATTCAGCAAAGACACTCTTTCCAACGCCGAATTTATTATCAAGGTGTACAATCGCACCGCTGGGTCCCTTGTTGGCTGTTTGTTTTATGGCAAAGCTTGAAAATTCTCAACTAAGTCAAACCATCGGTCATTTTAACAATTATAAAAGATACGTAGACGACACTTTCGTTATCTGCGATGAAAATGTAATTCTTGATGATGTCTTGTTTGCTTTCAAAAACTACCATCCTTCTTTACAATTCACCGTAGAAAAGGAGTTCGAATTAAGTATTCCTTTTTTTTGATGTGTGCCTTAGCAGACGTAATGACGGATCTCTCAAAAGGTATATCCACCGGAAACCTACTTGGAACGGACAACTAACTAATTTTTACAGTTGGGTGCCTATTTCCAGGAAGAGGAACCTAATTCATTCGCTCTGTTTTAGGATAAGAAACATATGTTGTTCTGATCGCATTGGCTCAAAACTTGACTTACTAAAAGCCACGATCGCTTAAAACGGTTACCCTAACCGATTTATTGACAGCAACATGAAAGATAAGCAGTCTAAACTGGTCACCGACTCAGTTCCAAAGAAAACCTTAGTCATGAACTTGGAATTCAAAGGTGATCAAGATTCAGATATGCTCAAAAATCGTCTCTCTAAATCAGTCAGTGAAACGTTCTATGCAGGAAAATTACACATGACGTTCACAAGCCGCAAGTTGTTCTCTACCTCTGTAAAAGATAAGCTCCCCCATCTGGCCGCCTCCATGTGCATCTGTCAGTTCACCTGCCCTTGTGGAGCAAGATACATTGGCTGTAGTCAGAGGACGCTTTCCACACGGATACGAGAACATATTCCAGCATGGTTTTAGAAGGGAGAAAGAAAGTGTGTGCGAAGCTCTATTCTGGAACACCTGATCGACTTCTGTCACTTTGTCAACCTTAAACATGATTTCAAGATAATATATAGAATCCATGCTAATTTCCCACATTTTCTTCGTTAAAGACTTCTAAAGACAGCTGAGGCCTTCGCAATTCATGACTTTAAGCCAGAACCTTTGTGTACAAAAGAAGTGTGTACAATTCCTACTTCTGCCTTGGCCGTAGAGGGATAGACATTTATTTATTTTGTTTATTTAGTTATTCCATGTACTTTTCCTTTATTACTACGATTATTATTATCACTATTATTATTACTGTTCTCACTCTGAATCTTTTCCACTTGACCCACTTGACATTTTAAACCCAAAATTATTAATTTTTATATTTTTATTTTTACAATATTGAATTCTATCTTATCAAATTTCACACCATGTTATGTAACATTTTATATTCGTCTACTAATCCTATAGTTATTTACCCCTTTCCAAAATCTATACACCTTATGAATTATTCTCTATATGACATTAATTTGCTTTGCCACTTGACATTAAACCATGATTATAATCACAAGGAATTTAAATGCATTTCATACTGCTATTATTATTTCATATATTCACACCTTTAACCTAATTCCCTCACCGGATATAATTTCTTAGAAAAAAACCATATATATACGATTGTGCAGCTTGACAATAAATTCGTTGAAGAGTCTCTTCGCTGAATATTGTTTTCTTAATCGTATATATATGGTTTTATTTTAAGAAATTACATCTGGTGATGGAATTGAATCATAGGTGTGAACACATGAAATAAGAATAGTTTGTGATTATAATCATAGTTAAATGACAAGCGGCAGAACAATTAATGTCATATATAGAATAATTTTAAAGTATTAGATTTGTTTGATTGGATCGAGGATTTCATCATGAGCTGACATCAGTTAGAGAACCATTGGAAAACCAGATAGGAGTAATGGAAAGCTGCTTTGTCCTAATTTTGGACTCTCCAGCAGTACACACCCACCATACGGGTTCGAACTGACGACCTTATGGTTACATGGCGAGATAGCTTGTGGACCATTCATCAGCCACTGCAACCCGATTCAATGGCCATTCCATGAATTCTTATTTCTGCCAAGTCACGACATAGCCCGACCATTTCTTAATGTCTTCTACAATGAGTTAATGCCCCATTTTCAACCTTCTACACCCTGCTGGTCATGGCTTGCTACTAGAACACAAGGTCAACGCTCACTAGTAACTAGTCCCATTCAGGCAGTTACCTGGGGTTCTAGCGATAAGCCGTGACCAGCAGGGTGTAGCAGGTTGAAAGTGGGGCAGTAACTTATCAGAGAAGACAATGAGAAATGGTCGCGCTATGTCGTGAATTGGAAGAAATTAGAATTCATGGATTGGCCATTGGATCGGATCCCAGTGGCTGATGCATGGTCTACGAGCTCGCAAGCCTTGTAACCAGAAGGTTGTGAGTTCGAACCCATGTAAAACCATACGCACCTATTAAGAGAAAATAATCATAAACATAATGGCGGTTGTACAGCTAAGTGTGAATGAATTTGTCGCCGAAAAGAGACCCTTCGCTGAAGGACTTGTTTTGTTTTCATTAACATCTTTGAGACAAACGCATGGTCAGAAAATGCTCCAAAGGCAACCCAAAGGACGACTGTTTCTCATGGGAATCTATGCGTTTGTGTGGCTCTATTCAACAATAATAATAATATCATATTATCTCAGCAGTGACGTTAGGTAGCTGTACAGGCAATTTAGGTTTTTAGTTATAAGAAGTAACTTTGAATCAAAGCAAGTAGAATATTCCTAACATGGTGGGGTCAAAACGTCTGTCATAAATGACCTTGACTCATTCAAACTCAATCGCTGCTGTAAAACAACAGATTATCAACACCGTCACGCAACACTCACTAGCGACTGGCCCTTTACAGGCAGTTGACCTATGGGCCTAGTGGGAAGCCGTAATCAGCAGGGTGAAGCAGGTTGCAAGTGAGGCAGTAACTCATCGAGGAAGACATTCCGAGTTAGTCACGCTATGTCGTGGATTGGCAGAAGTTAGAATTCATGGGCTGGTCAATGGATTGGTTCCCAGTGGCTGATGAATGGTCTACGAGCTAGATCGCCTTATAATCAGAAGGTCCTCGGTTTGAACCGTGCTGACAGGTGCACATCGATGAAGAGTCCCATACTAGACTGACGAAACTGCTGTCCAGTACCCTCAGCTAGTTTTCCAGTGGTTCTCTAACTGATGTCAACTCATGATGAAATCCTCCAACCAATTGCAAAATGAGTTGAAACCTAGAAATAAGTAGGAATATTGTAATTGGATCGTTGGGAAGAGATTTTCTAAATAATAATCCCTTTTTATACAGTTCAACCTAACCCTAAAGGTTATGAAAATCAGATTTTTTTTCAAAATTTCTAAACCAAGAAAGTTCAGCTGTCAATCTTGACAGCTTAATCAATCAATTGTACATATGTAAATACATATATGTACTACTGACTGACGTGAGGCATTATTCTAACTTCTACATAAATCATAAACTATGTAGCTTTGTTCAATCAACATTAATTTTATTAAACATCTAACTGCTGACATATATATATACATATATGTAACATGATTACTGTTCAGTTGACCTTAATAACTTTGTTTTCGAAATTCTGATATTATCCATAAGAGTTAGTTATGAATTATCTTAAAGTTCATTTTGGGGGAAAGTCATTCTGTTCAAATTGTTAAATATCACGATATCATGATATATTTAAGTTGAAATTTAAAAAAAAAGAAACAGGGGCTATCCGTCTTCATTTTTATCCCTACCTAAATCGACTCAGCATCAAAAATAAGATCCGGATCTTCAACTCCAATGTGAAGTCAGTGCTACTATACGGATCAGAGACGGCGCGTCATAAAGAGCATCTCAAACAAACTACAGACCTTCATTAACAGTTGTCTTCGCTCAATACCACTCAAGATCAGATGGCCAGAAAGGATCAGCAACAGGGATGTCTGGGAGCGAACCAACACAGAAGGAACCGATTGTGAAACAAATAGGCAGGAAGAAATGGAGATGGATTGGCCATACTCTGAGTAAACAAACCATCAAGTGACATCACTAGACAAGACATCACTCGACTGGAACCCGAAAGGGAAGTGGCAAGTTGGTCGTCATTGCGAGGGTGACTTGGAGGAGGTCATGTGAAGAGGAGATGAAAGCGTGTGGGCAGACTTGGGGCCAGGTGAAGACTGTAGCAGAAAACCGAACGCAATGGAGACGCATTGCTGAAGCCCTATGTTCCTGTAGGAATTAAAGGATACAATAATAATAATAATAAATCGACTGATTACTAGTATTCAAGAGGTGGTTTGTAAGGATAAAATTTGTTTTTTAACAAGTTTGACCGCACACGGATTGATATCAGTTACAGAATCATTGAAAACCAGTCATAGGAGGTAATTGACAGCTGTTTCGTTATCCCAGTTTGGGAATCAGCGAAAGTATGCACTCACCACAGGGGTTCGAACCCAGGACCTTCCGGTTACAAGGCAAGCTCGTAGACCATTTATCAGCCACTGAGATTTGCCAGATTCAGTGGCCAACCCATGAATTCTAATTTCTTCCGGTTCACGACATACCGCAACCATTTCTCAATGTCTTCTCCGATGAGTTACTGCCCCCACTTTCAACCTGCTGCGCCCTGCTGGTCACGGCTTCCTACTAGAACACAAGGTCAACGCTCACTAGCGACTGGCCCTATTCAGGCAGTTACCTGGGGTTCCAGTGAATAATGAAACCTGAAAACTCTGTACATTATATAAATACTCTCCAGAATAAAGATGTTATTATTATGTTGGTAGTCGCGCTAAATCACGAATTGGTAGAAGTTAGAATTCATGGGTTGGCCACTGAATCTGGTCAGTCGCAATGGCTGAAAAATGGTCTACGAGCTTGCCTTGTAACCGGAAGGTCCTGGGTTCGAACCCCTGTGGTGGGTGCGTACTGCAGGTAATTCCCAAACTAGGCTGGCGAAACAGCTGTCCAGAATTTCACTGCTGGTTTCCAATGTTTCTCTACATATTCTATTCCACCACATTTATGAAAATCATAATATGTGACAGTAGGCAGTGGTCTTGTCCTACTTCAGTATTCACTTCAAAGCCTTCATTGAGTTTTCCAATGTAGATTACTTGACATTTAGAACACAAATGCAGCTATTGAATGATGTTAATAAGGATTTAGGGTACTCTATAGTGTCAGAGGTTAATTCCTTCACTTATCTAGGCAGAATCGTTTCAACGAGATGTGGAACTAATGATGTCAAGGCCAGCCAGAGAGGTTCGTTAAAGGCGAGACACGTATTCAAAAACATGAAAATACCTTTCACTTCGCCTCAGCAGAAACAACAGGATTTGAACTTTCAACACAAATGTGTAGTCAGTCAGTTCTTCTATATGGGTCAAAAGCTTGAACTGCGCACCCATCACGAAGAGAATTTCCAACAAGTTACAGACTCTTATGAACAGCTGGCTCCACACTGAAGGTCAAATAGCTGACCGGTGAGTCAGAGAGTTTTAGCAACAGGAAACCCTGGGAGGTAAAAAACTAATGAAGATCCGATTGCTCAACAAATATGTAGAATAAAATGGAGATGGATTGAGGACACGTTGAGGAAGCCGTTGGTCGAATGACATAGCTCAAGATGCAGGCCACCACTCAAGTGGAATCTCAGTGGGGAGCGACGAGTCGGTCGTCAGTGTGAATATGACATGGGGGAGATCGTGTAATTTGTAAGAGATTAGAGATGATGGGCAATCACGGAAGCAGTTAAAGAGGACAGCACCAAATAGAAGAAAGTGTAGATATGTTTTTGAAACCCTATGTTCCACTCGGAACCCAGGGGAATAATAAAAATAATAATAGTGAGAAAAGTGTTCGTATATACAGTAAGCATTCAAGTAGGATTAGGCCATAAATTTACTCCGTACCGTATAAAACTTCTTGTATTCCATCATTCTCTGCCGCTCTCTTTCTCTCTGTCACCTTAGTGACATTTTTATGTGTCTAGAAAATGAAAGTTGTCTATTTACACGTCTGATACAAGAAAGTTATTTAAATTTCTATTAATCATATGACTATGCTATCATAAATCAGAAGAAATCTACAATTGAATGTGACATATATACATTCATATCTGCTAGTCTCCTTTCCCCACAAATCTACCGACACTGTTAAACGTAAACACTCCCCTGTCTGTATAATCATGTCCAAAGAGACAAAAGTGATTACATAATAATGGTTAGGTTCTTTTTTCTGTAAGCTGCATATGCATAAATTACCAGAATAGTATAAAGCAAAGTGAATTCAACCAATTTCAATGTTTACATTTAACGACAAAAGGATAGGATAAAAAATTTATCTTGTTATTATTTATGCTACTAACAGATATAAGTAGTAAGAAAGCATTCACGTCAACCAGTAGTGAACATTAAATCACTTTGATAATGGCTAGGAAGCACTATATATGTGAATGAAACTTACCTGGCACCGGGTTCAGGGTGGTCAAGAATGCTCTGACCCCGGGTGGAGGCTCACCATTGCACCTCGGAGGGGTTGAAACTCGCGACGGACCAAAATCGGGTGCGCTCAGACGTGTAGTTTTTGTCAGTGGGGAGGCATCACGGTCCTCCCTTTTGTGCGTCGGTGGCACAGTGGTTCGAGGTTCGATCCCCTGCCTACGCACACCAGATATCGATGGTTGGCCTGCAAAATTTGGGCTACCGACATCGCATGCTGAAAATCCCATACTTGTAACAAAAGTACGGTGTGGAATCAAGCTGTAATCAAAAATAAAAAAATAATAATAAAGTAATTAATGATCATGGTTTCCATCTATTCCCATTAATCGGTAGCGAATTTTGTTATCTTTATTATTTATTGCTGTTCCCCTGGGTTCCATGTGGAATATATTTCCATTTCCCCCTGTCCTCTGCAGTCCACATTAGATGGGCTTACGACTGCCCACCGTTAGCTCACATCTATTTCCCTATGCCACCTTTAGAGCCTTGTCAAAATCGTTGATCTCCCCGATTTCGGGTTCCACTTTAGAGATGTCCTGACTCAAGATGTCATTCGACGGCCTCCACAGCGTATGTCCAATCTAACCCCATTAAATTTCGGGATATTTGATGGGAAATAGGTTCTTCAGTGAGTGGTTCGGTCCCAAAGTTTCTTGTCTGCAATAGCCTGTTTGAAAAGCATTCCGAGACGAGCACATGTCAAGATTCTGACCATATATATATTCCTCTGGATAACTTTGTCATCAGGTTCTTCAACTTATATGACCATAATGATTAATGGATTGTTTCGAGGACTTCATCATGATCTGATATCGGTTGGAGAACCATTGGAAAACCAGCTGGGAGTACTGGACAGCCAACTAGCTTGGAACTCTTTATCAGTACGCACACACCACCGGGTGTTTGAAACCAGGTTACAAGGCGAGCTCGCTCGTAGACCATTGAGTCAATGAAATAGGGTACAGCAGGTTGAAAGTTAGGAAGTAACTCATCGAAACAAGACAATGTGAAGTGGTCGCGCTATCTCATGAATTGGCAGAAGTTAAAATTCACTGGCTGGCGATTATATCGGGTTCCAGCGGCTTATGAATGGTCTACGAGCTCGCTAGCTTGGTAACCAGAAGGTACTTGGGTTCGAACCATTGTGGTGGGTGGGTAGTGATGAAGAGTCCAAAACTAGGTCGGTGAAACAGCTGTCCAGTACTCCCAGATGGTCTTGTACTGGTTCTCTAACTGATGTCAGCTCATGATGAAATCCTCCAACCAATCAATCAAACAAAATCCTTACAAAACCAATACTTGAAAATTAATGCATCGCTGTTATTTCTGAGTTAACTAGAAAATGGTCCTTATCAGAAAATTCTCCGTCATCCGACTCGAGTTTCGTCCAACAGGGTGCAATAACACTATCCAGCATGGTTACGAAGAGGTGGAAGTGGAGGAATAAGAAGCGTGAAAACTGAACAGCTGATTGACACTGATCACCCTATCTCTACAGCCTTTACCTTTAAAATCATCTACAAGGCAGAAGTAATTTAACCAAATCACCATGTACACGAATCATCTGTGTTACTTAAGCAGAAAAGCGAGATCTTTGTGTACAGAAAGAGTTCATTCAACCCGTCCAACTTTCATGGTCTTAATCCCTCTATGCTAAAGTATGGTAATCCCTAATCTTATTTTGGCTCTCCTAATTTTTCATTTTGTCTATTCAGTTTGTGTAATCTTCCTTTATTAATAATAATAATAATCACTTTATTCCACAACAATAACAATTTACAACATGGAATTTTCAGCGTTTCATTTTACATATTGCAATGGTTTTGCTCTGTTTATAATTATATAAATGTATGAAATGTTAAAAATATTGATAATTAATAGGAAAAAATAAAAACCCCAACAAAATCACACCATTTCTAGGTCATAGTGAATAATAAATAAATAATATAACAAATCACACATGCAATAATATGCATCATTACATTTTATAGTTCAGTTCATGATTTAAAAGTTGTAAAAGTTCTTTTCTGATATTCGTCTCTTCACACAATACTCGTGCCAAATATGGTACGGTCGAATTTTTATATTTTGTAGTACGAGCATAAATGTTTGTGAAATTTCTTCTGGTCTTACCCGAAGAGATACAAAGAAACAATTGTGAATAAAGAAGATGTTCACTATCAGACAAAATAACTTTAGCTAAGTGTTTACAAGAATTCATATGCCTATTGACAACAGTGTCAGTTAGTTGAGTCAAAGGGATAGCACTGACCCTACTTACAGCCCTCAATGTTCTTCGTAGTATTATATGGTCTTTCTTGAGTAGCCCAGGGAAGAATAATGGAGAACAGTAAAGAATGATGGGCAAAACACATGAATTAATAAATTCTATGAGAAGATATTGGGTTATACCAATCTCTTCTACGTCAATTGTTACAACTATTACTATTCTCATTTTGAACTGTCCCCGGTATTTACAATTTTTGAAAAGAGTCTTTTCGCCGAATCATTTGTTTTCATTTTCTATATGTTACAATGGGAATTTCCTATGACTAAAATAATAACCAACAAGTCAAGAAAATCTTTTCAAAGAACTTTTATTGCCAGTAACCTACAGCTGTATTTCTCACACAACCGGTTGTAATTCCATAGCTCAGAGATGAAGTACGTATGCTAGCCATCACTAATTTTATCTATCAATCCAAGTGCTTTTTACAGAGCCAATTACATGGACCAAATGCTCTAGGAACCTAATTTTTCATGCTGTGGTATACCTACTGGGTTCACATTAGATTGCCTCATCCATAATTTCTGCATTAAATTACCTTAATTTATCTGATACACTCAATCAGTTTTGTGTTATATTAATGCATATTGGCTCACTCTCTCTCTTTCTTACTGATACTATTGAAAGGTATAATTTCAAACATCATTAATGCTGTTAATATGAATATTTGCTGAAGTGTTATTTTGCAGAGATCTGACTGGTAGTTACTGGATTTCATCATGTGCTGACATCGTTTAGAGTACCATAGGAAAAAATAGGAGTACTCGACAACTATAAAACACAAAATAATTGAGCAAAGAATATCCTTTTCAATAATTTCCCCTTTCTAGCTCTACAATTATATATATGCATGTTTATATACATAGAATAATCTAGATTAGTAGTCAATAACAATATTAGTGTTTGTTAAATAATATCGATTTGTAAAGTAAGATCACGACGGAATTACCTTTCATTAAAGATGCTTAAATTACAACAATAATAATAAAGATATAGTAGCGAATAGAATATCAACTAAAATTAGAAAACTCGTCGAATTTCCGAACATCACCCTGCGTGGTTAAGCAAAGGACAAACAAAATCCATTCACGTAGCGCTATTCTATCTCATCTTGTGGATACAGAACACAAGATTGATGTTAACCAGGGTCGTTTCATGGTCATTTACCGCATACCTACGAATCTCAATTTTGCCTTAAGAGTTCGATTACTAAATATTGCTGAAGCTGTTGGGATCCATATTAACAAGTTAGTTCAGACATTATCCTTACCTTGGCCATCTAGGTTTGAATAATCCAGAATTTTTGTGGAATTTCCCTAATTTTAGTTGATATTCTATTCGCTATTATATCTTTATTATTATTATAATTTAAGCATCTTTAATGAACTGTAATTCCATTGTGATCTTACTTTACAAATCGATATTATTTAAAAAACGCTAATATTGTTATTAACTACTAATCTAAAATATTCTATGTGTATAAACATTCATATATAATTGTAGAGCCAGAAGAGGAAATTATCGAAAAGAATATTCTTTGCTGGCTCTATTTTGTGTTTTATAGATGTCTGAATGAATATTTTTGCTATACTTACTAGTAACTGGCCCTATTCAGGTAGGTAGGTAGTTACCTGGGCTATGTTGGGAAGCCAGTAGGCTACAGCAAGTCGGTTGTCAGACAGAACAAATAATACTCGCTACCGATGACAGTGGCTAGCACCAGTCGCTCTGCATCATGAATTGTCAGAATTCGAAATTCATCGACTGTCCATTGGATAGGGTCTCAGTGGCTCGTCTCGTGTAAGTGGAGGGTGTTGGGTTCGAACCCCTTCGGTGAGGATGCGTAGTGCTGAAGAATATTTCTCCAATTATTACTGTCATAATAATGTAGAACCTAATCAAGTGGAAGTTATCGAAAAGGCATATTCTTTATTCGATAATATTCGTCTTTTCAACGTAAAAATCAATATATATATATACATATATTTCAAGTTTTCGAATAGTACTCATAAAAAAATGTCTAAATCCGGGAGAAATTATTCTAAAAAAAATATAATAAAATAATAATTTGAGAATCATTATTCATTTTTCCAGTTGAATGAGTAGAAAAATCTTTAAAAATATGATGGTCAAAAAATGTTCATTTAGGAAAAATCAAAATGAAACCTTCTTTGTCGTCTTTTTTCCCCCTCTTTTTCTGTGTTGACTGAGACGGGTGACTGAAGTGGCGATAACTAATCACCCACCTCTTAGACAAATAAGAATAAATGAGGAGGCATATAAGTCGACAAGGGGAAGAGGCACACATAGCAAGAGAGAGATAGGAATGAGGGAAAACTCGTCTTTCGACAGGAATTTCGATTGTCATTTTTTTTGAAAATTTAGAGATTTTGATTAATGACTGTCGGAGACGATATCAGCAGTTAGAAAATCAATGAGGAAAAGACAAAAAAACGGAACAGCGAAAGCATCTGTTCCAGACACTGCAGTTTGAGACTAGTCGGCAGTAACTAAATCATGGTTCTTCGCGGATCTGAGTGTCAGAATGGAAGTCAGTGGTGTGCAACATTGTTAGAGGGAGTCAAATCCTTTTCAGAAAGCAGAAGGATTGAGCAGATACTCATCTAACTCTGGCTCTACTCTAGTATATACATATACAGCATTTTATTACAAAACAACCTACCAATCAATTGACACTGATATGTTTGTTAACAGTAATTAGTCAGTATCAACATGTCAAGGCAACAGGGACGTGATAATTAACGAGGAGAATTAATACACACAATTAAAAGGGTAGAAATGGTTACAATACGTGGATTGCATAATGCGTAATTTTGGAAAAATGATGAGTAATTAAGGAATAAGAGAGTGCTCAAGTTGAATACGTAACAGACCGTTAAAGAAAATAATACGATTTGGACAATGATAACTTGTAACTAAGGATGAAGTGGTCAGAAAAAATAATTTAGACAATTGTAATTTTTATGATTTTTAAAGGTTTGGGGGAAGAGGGGGGCGAAGTAGTCCGGTTTATACATTCATGTTACGATGGCCAAGGTAAAGAAAGTGGCTGTACAGATTTCTTCTAAACACAGGTTTGAATAATTTAGGCGGATTCCTATGTCTTCAGCTGTATACAGAAGGCGAACTTGTAAAGCGAAATTACTGTTAGAAGGAATGCGATAAATAATTTTAAATGCTGTAATAACATCAATTTTATGCTCACTATCTACAAGGTGTACGAATAGATCTTGTTTGTCACTTGCTTGACTATGCCCGATGATGTTCAGAAATGTGATGATGAACCTGCTTAGTCGTACTCTAAATTTAGCTGGCTCCACAGCTGCAGTCAAACTGGCAGATACACAAAGAGGAGGCAAATTAGGTAGTTCATCCTTAATTTTCATATGTAGTATAGTGGCGGTTGTGAAGAGATAACGTACCTCCGCTGCATAATAAGCTCTTTTAACTGTATTCTTCAGGCTCTGTGTTATTCTTTCGCTGATTTCTTCACCGAGGAGCTGAAGTTGTATGAATAGTGATTTTTTTGGAACTGTTACCATACTGACTCTCTTAGGTAAGAAATTCATATTTTTCTCAATGAACTTATCTGGATAACCATTTTTCTATGTAATTCTGTAAAAGCCTTAAGCTCCTCATTGAGGTAGTCGTTTGAAAACATTAACCTAGCCCTATGAACTAGACACTTTACTAAGTTACGTTAATTTTTCAAAGGTGCAAATCTCAAAAAATGAGGGTAGTGATCTGTTGTGGTAGGTTTCTCATACACACTTCTCCTTAGTGTGCCATTTTCTCTCTGGGCCAGGAAGACGTCTAGGATTGAGATACTGTCATTGTTTTTTCTCTATGGTGAAGTTTCTTTTATAATCTTTTACGTAATCAGCCTGAGCACTCGCTTACTCCTTAATTACTCTTCATTTTTCCAAAATCATGCGTTATGCAATCCACGTGTTGTAACCGATTCTACGCTTTTAATTGTGTGTATTAATTTTCTTCGTTAATTATCACCTCCTGCATTCACATGATGATCATTATTATATTATTGTTTCCTTTGGTTCCTAGAGTAACATACGGCTTCAGCCGCAAATCTCCATTCCATTCGGTTCTCCACCAACGTTTTCGTCTGGCTGCACGTCTACCCATATGCTTTCATCTCCTCTTCACATGACCTCCTCCATATCACCCCAACCTCGCACTGATGACCAACTCGCCGTTTCCAATTCGGGTTCCACTCAAGCAATGTCTTAGCATGTGATGTCATTTGGTAGTTTTCTCAGGGAATGATTAATCCACCTACATTTCTTCCTACAGATTTGTTGAACAATCGGTTCCTGGTCGGTTTACTCCCAGAGATCCCTCTTGCTGATCTTTTCTTGCCGGCCATCTTATCTTGAGCGTAATGAGTGAAGACAGCTGTTGATGAAAGTCTGTAGTTGGTTCGAATCTCTCTTAATGGCGCTCCAAGTCTCTGATCCACATAGCAAGTAGCACTGACTTCACATTACAGTTGAAAATCCAGATCTTATTTTCATTTTCATGCTGAGTAGTGCTGTTGATCTCCACACAGCCTCGCGAGTAATGAAAGCTTGACTTGCTTTCCCGACCCTCCCGCTTTTAAGTCTTCATCAGTTCCGTACGCCTGTAGTTGAGACGACGCTTCCCAGGTTGGTGGGTAGAGGAGGTTGCTTCCCTCAGATTTCTCCCATTCATGCTGAATGTTGTCTGTTGTTGTGGTTGTGGTTGCTGTTGGCCAGGAATGTTAATCACCTCTGTTTTCTCAATGTTCACCTGAAGTCTTATCTTTGATGCTTCTTCTGTCAACTTGTTGCTTTTCGCTTGCATATTTTACAGTGTTTGTGAGAAATCAGACATATATCATCGGCGAAGTCCAGATCTTCCAAGTTTTTTGTGTGAATCCATTTTATGCCTGTTTCCTGGCTGCCAGCTATCTGTCGCATTGTCCAGTCTACTGCAATCAGGAAAATCATTAGCGATAGTGGGCAGCCAGCTTGTCTTACTCCTGACCTCACTTCGAAGGATTCCGTAAGTTTCCCGTTGTGGATTATTTGGCACTCAGTATTGTCGTACAACTGTCGGATGAGATGTATAATTGTCGGTGGCATCCCGTAGTAGCGAAGTAGTTGCCAAATCACCCCTCGATTGACGCTGTCAAAAGTCTTTTCAAAGTCGACTGAGTAATTATTGTTAACAAACATATCAGTGCTAGTTGAATGGTAAATTGTTGTGTATTGTTATAAAAATACTGTAAATGTGAATTTTAGAGTAGAGACAAAGAGAGCTAAGGATCTATTTGAAAAGTAAATATTTCTATGCTCACTCCTTTTGGTTCCTAATGTATAAATGGGGATTTTTTCCATATTGAAGTCAAATCCTTGTGGATGGCATTGGTTTGTAATGATGTTGGTTGGCAAATGACAGAAGTTGCAATTCACTAGCTAAACTGTCAACGAGTCCACATGAAAACCTACTTGACAGTCCTAGATTTGTATCCTGCGTTGTGACTTTGTTAGATTCTACCGATATGGCGTTCTGAACTAGAATGAAGCAGCAATTCTGCGTTGTATAGTTTGTAATCACTCCTCTAAACCAAAATCTACAATATGAGAAAATATTATTTTTTTAAATATCCGTCTGGAATTAAGAATAACAGACTGTTAGGAGTTCCACGGATATGGATGTCAAAAGGTGGATTAGAAAATCAATAAATACCAATGTTGTGTCAGTCACTTCTTCTATGTGGATCAGAAACTTGACGTATGAATCCCGGAAAGACAACAATCCTTTGATAGATTGAAACAATTTGGAATATTTAACTGAAGTTTAGATTTTCAAGTCAATTGATTGGACCGAAGTGTTCGGTCTCAGGTTGACATGTCGGCTTCTTGAGCAGATGCTTCGACGATATGGAAATGCAATTTGAATGTAATTGGTGGATGGTGACCAGCAGTGGAATCCAGGATGCGCATTTCGTCTTATTCGGGACTCGTCAGATATATGTACCTGCATTTCCCAATGAGTCTCTGATAGTGTTTCCCACTGAGGTTCAAACCCAGTGACCATAGTTTCAAACTCCAAAGCGTTATCCACTGGACCACTTCAGCCACGACATGTCCAGCTGAGACTGAGCACTTTGGTCCAATCAGTCGACGGGAAAATCTAAAATTGAATTAAATAATTAATATGACCCGTTGCGCAAGAGCTGGCTCTCGTTGCCCAAGTGGTCTAGTGGATAACTTTTTGGCATTTGAAACTATAGCCACTGGGTTCGAGCCTCCGTGGTGGGAACATCATCACTCACTAGGGAACGCAGGTACATCCAGTGACGGTTCCCAAATAGGACGAAATGCGCATCCTGGATTCCACTGCTAGCCACCATCCATCAATTAAAATTGGACTATTAGTTTTAACGACTGCAAAATTTAAAAAAATTTAATGAAGGGAATAAAAACTGAACTTGATTCATTGTGAGTGTGAAGGCTAGACTAGTTTCTCGGGCTTCTTGAAATTACACAACTTTCGACAGATTTTTCTCCACTTTGTAAGTGGCCCGGTGATATGCTGTGACAGGAGCCAACGAGGTGTTTAATTACAGCCGTTCCCATTGGATTAGTGCATCCTCTTTGCAGCCACGCTGGATAATGTCTTCAAACTCCTTTTAACAGGGTGCGGATACAAAAACCTGCGTACCTAGCTCCACAAGAGCAAGTGAACTGACATATGCACACTGGAATGGTTAAGTGTGGGAGTTTGTCCTTTACATTGCTTAGAAGCAGTGGGCAACTAGAGAATATCACTGTTAGACATTTTGCAAGAAAGGTATTCTTTAGGAAACTGGGGATTCTTCACTCTAGGATATCCTATGATATAGAAATTTTTTCACACTGAAGCGTGTTCTTCTCTTACCAGATTTAGTTCCATGTTCTCCTCGGCGAACATTGTTGGGCATCCATTTTGAGTAAGGATATATTTTTGAGAAACAAGAGCTCTTCTTCCTCGAAGCTCTTAGTGCTGCAAATTCTTCTGATGCGGGTTAGGTCAGCTCAGTGATAAGAGTTCTTTTATGACTGACGTCTATCCGAATATAGAAGTTTGTTAGCTGATCATTCCACAGCGGATTCCTGTAGACAGATCTTTTCAAAGTCCCATCAACTCTTCTTATAAATTCTAAGTCCTAAAAAAGGGGAATCTTTGGTTCCTTTACTAATTCCATTTTGAATTAAGTTGAAGGATGGCAATTATCAGAATTCCAGGAAGCTACAATTTACAACCATAAAATTGTTGTCGGCACACTTTTCGTACAGCAGTGATTTGTCTATTGTTGATTTTAAGACGCCATGCGCCAAACGTGGGTCAAGAGGAGAACCCAGGGTAATCCTATCCTTCTGTCTGTAGATATTGTCGTTGAAAATAAATTCTACATTAAATTTCCATCTCAATATCAACTTCACTATACCATTTAGTATAGACATAATATTCCTTTTATCTTAGTAAACTCAAAATTAGTTCTATTCCACATGGGTGGTTAATAACTACTTATTATTTTCATTTTCAGTAGTATAATGTTGTGCACACAGATTTTGCGGCAGTAATACATTTTATCCCCCATTTTATATCTCTGATTAAATAAAAAAAATTACAATGAATCTAAAGACACCATATCCACCTACAATGAGAATTCTAATCCACTCTCCTACTTTCTTTCTCCATATCTACGAATCGATTTTTTCGTTTTTATTACCCAACTGTAGTCTTATTTATTTATTACTATTCACCAGTTGATAGATTAAATGTAATTTAAAAAAATTGAGACTATAAAAGAGTTAGATTTTTAAGAGTCAATTTGTAGGGATTTGATTTATTTCAAGGTTGATTATGAATTGATAATAGTGAGAGAATCATTGGAAATCTGACAGCGAGTACATAACAGCTGTTTTGTCGTTGTCGGGGGCTCATCAGATGTACGCACCCACCACAAGGGTTCAAACCCACAGTCTTCCAGTCCCAAGGAAAGCTTGTGGGTCATTCAATCACTGGGACCTATCTCAATGGAGAATCCATGAATTATAATCTATACCGTTTCGTGATTTAAGCACGACTGGCAGCAGCCAATGTCATACGATCGAGTATTTGTCGTCGTTGTCAGCTGGATTAACAGATCAAATCCTTGAATTTGTTGTCTTGCATCAGCTCTCCTTACGAATGAACGTGTGAATCCCTTACGTGAGTAAACAATCTTCATTCAATGAGTCATGATTACTGTTATTTTAATACCCTTTGATTCTGAGTGGAAAATAGGGACCTCAGTAGCACATTTCCATTTCATACTGTTCTCTGAAGTCGTCATTTTTTTCCTTCACGTTCCCTAGTGGAACATAGGGCTTCAAGCTAGTGACTTGAAGTTTCTGTAGCAGTGTTTATTTTACGGGATGGAGTTGCTAGCCTCATGCCCAACCTTTCCTCTTCACCAGCATTATTTCTGGCTTGGCAAGGTAAAAGAGTGTGTCGGCTGAGGGTCGAACCCTGGACCATGTGCATGGTTGGCGAACGTCCTAACCGCTGTGCCACCGACTCAAAGTCATCATTAGATGGGCCCAAAATTTCTCATAGTTTCTCAGTTCCTCCATATCAGAAAATCGTCGTTTCTCTTTTGAGTTTCACTAAAGCAATGGTGTGTTTCGTCCAATGTCACTTAACGGCCTATTCAGCGTGTGCCTGATCTATGTCAATTGTCTTCTACATATATGTTGAGCTTCAGGTTCCTAACTGTTTCGTTCCCTAGGATTATTATTATTGTATCATTTAATTCCCAGAGGAACATAGGGCTTCAGCCGTGCTAGAGTCTTCACCTGGCTCCATGTTCGCCCACATGTTTTCATCTCCTCTTCACATGACCCCTTCAAAGTCACCCTTGCACTGAAGACCAACTCATCGCTTCCCGTTCGGGTTCCATTCGAGCGATAGCTTGTCTAGTGATGTCACTTGATGGTTTCCTCAGAGTATGGCCAATCCATCTCCATTTCTTCCTGCCTAATTGTTTCACAGTCGGTTCCTAGTTGGTTCGCTCCCAGAGATCCCTGTTGCTGAGCTTTTCTGACTGGCCATCTGATCTTGAGTATTGAGCTAATACAGCTGTTGATGAAAGTCTGTAGTTTTTTTGAGGTGTTCTTTATGACGCTCCAAGTATTTGATCCGTATAGTAGCATTGACTATACACTGGAGTTGAAAATCCGGATCTTATTTTTGATGCTCAGTAGTGCTGTTGACCTCCACACAGACTTGAGAGTAGTGAAAGCTTGTCTTGCTTTTCCGATTCTTGATTTGATATCCTCGTGAGTTCCGTCCGCCTGGAGTTGAAACGATGCTTCACACGTTCCCTACGATTCTTGTTGGTAATTCTTTCTAACGAGCCATCTAATTTTCAGTATGGAACCAACAAAGTGGGCAAATGTTCATAAACGTCTTCACTAGCCTGTTGGAAATGTCTTCTGGGACGCGAACACCAAGTTTCCAAATCATATAAAAGAAGTAGTGACTAACTGGCTTAAAAGTGGTGTCGAAAGTTCTAATTCTGTTATATAGGCTGAAAATGAGTAATGAATACAGTATTTATGCTTCCATTTATACGCTGTTTCATCTTAACACTACGCTACGAACAAAACCCAGGACCTTTAATAATAATTATTATTTGCTTTATTCCAAAACAGTACTTGTGATACAGAATGGAATTCTCAGCATTTTTACCAGAGTATTGCATCCAGTTAGTACTTTATCAATAAATAAAATTCTGCATAGATTAAGGGTAATCTCAGTTCATTATTACAACAACACATTGGCATGTCGGTAGCAAAGGTAAAGCTGAACAGTGTTTGAGAGTGTTTGAAAAGTAGGTGCTGTCATATTTACTGTCGTTAGCGGAAGAAAGAAACAAAGCAGCACATAACAGAAAAAGAGAGAGAGAAAAGGAAAAGAAAGAAAGAAAATGTTATACCTATAAATGATATGAGTTGGAAAGACGAGGTCCAGTTGTTCTACTGACCATTCAATGAATTATAGGTGTCACGCCTATGCTTTCTTTATCGGACAGAACACCAGCTAAGTAGGGTATGGTTGAGTTTTGTACTTGCTGGTGCGAGCATATAGTTTTCTATATAGGCTTCTGGTCTCCTGCCTGATGAGATACAAGGGGAGACTTGTGAATGAAGAGGATGGTGTAAGTTAGATAAAATGGATTTAGCCAATTTTTATATGAGTCCATGTGCCTGTCAACCAGAATATTAACAAGCTGGCTAAGTGGCACGTTGCTTACCCTGCTGACAACCTTTAACATCCTGCGTAATATGTTATAGTCTTTCTTCAGTAGCCCGGGAAAAACTATGGGGGAACAATAGAGAATAATAGGCAAAATGCGAGAATTAACGAATTGTAGGAGTAAGGGTTGAGGGGTTATACCAGAATGTTTTAACTTCTTGATGTAAAAGGTAAGACGGAATATTTTCTTAGAAATCGCCAATATATGAGACCTTCGGGTTTCAAGGAAATCTAATACTCCCTGAGTTCTAACTTCTGACAGTTCTTGACACCGAGTGTCACTTTCAGGTATTTTCGCCAGTGTATATCTATCCCCAATGCTCATAACTCCTCACTACAGTACTACTAATAATGATGATTAGGGATTTGAGGAAATTCATAATCCTTTTCCGAGTGAACAAATATTCACTATAGCTTGATGATTATTTCTATATTTTGTCAAATCCATTTTACAATTAAGAAACTTCTTAGTATAATTTATAAGACTTATACGCATAAATAATAGTCAGACCGCGATAAATCTGTAATAAAATTAAATTTATGTATACACTTGTGTACTGAACACTACAGACAAAGTCACATTCAGACTGAAGGGAGACAGAGTAAGTGAGTAAGGGAAAAGAGAAGAAATCACATGCTTTACAATTAATCAAATGGCAATAACTAATGAATCTCTATATATGATTTAAGAGAAAGGGAATGATAATTAATTAAAAGTATCTATGTGACAATAAAAGTCTTGAAGGTTTGAAAATCAATGAGTTTTTTTGTTTTTAGTAACTGTTTCGTCTTTGCGTGGGACTTTGCTGACGTATACACCTTATTCAAGTGTTGGTTTGTAGGGATTTGATTGGTTACAGGATTTTCATCATGAGCTGACATTAGTTAGAGAACAATTGGAAAACCTGGGAGTACTAGACAGCTGTTTCGTCCTAGTTTGGGACTCTTCAGCAGTACGCACCCACCGGGATTCGAACCCACGACCTTCTGGTTACAAGGCGAGCTCGTATACCATTAAGCCACTGGGACCCGATCCAATGGTCCATAAGTTCTAAGTTCTGCCAAGTCACTAGTGACTTTCCCTATTCAGGTAGGTAGTTGCCTGGGGTTCTAGTGAGAAGTCGTGACCAGTAGGGTGCAGCAGGTTGGGCGTGAGGACAAATACTCGCCGAAGACATTGGCTAGGGGTCGCGCTATGTCGTGAATTGGCAGAAGTTAGAATTCATGGACCATTGGATCGGATGTGAGTGGCTTAATTGTCTACGAGCTCGCCTTGTAACCAGAAGGTCCTGGGTTCGAACCCTGGCGGTGGGTGCGTACTGATGAAGAGTCCCAAACTAGGATGAAACACCTTATTTTTATATTCCTTTGAATTTGTCCCAGTAGAACACAGGGTTTCAACAAGCTAGAGCTTCGATGTTTCAGTAGAAGGTGTGTATTTTTCTAGACTCACTTCCAACCTCCACTTTTTTGTTGGCTTTACTATCGGCTGAGTGAGGATCATACACTGAACCACATGAGGCATAGTTGGAGAGTTTGTATTCCACCTCTGAGCCCTACTGAAATAAAGTTGAATCCAGGATGTCCGGACTAGGGAGGTCTAGCATTCAGCAAGTGGGATCAGAAACCGATGTCTCATCAGTCAATTGAAGATTCGGTGTGAAAGCACTTGACGATGACAGTGACTGGCGATGGGGCATTATAAAACCGCTGTTACATTCCGTCTTAATAGTTTAAAAGTCGACCAAGTAAAAATACAGTGCTCCACATATTGCGAATGGACAACTGACCATGAGATGACCAATCACAAAAACCCGTGGTTTTTTTTAAAGAATGGTTACTGAACAATGAATATTCTTTTCGATAACCTGCTCTTCATCCGTTTCTGCAATTCGATATATTCACATAACAGTGAGTGAATCGGTGTTATTAACAACATTAACGTTCTTTAAATAGCATCGACTCAGTAATAATAGTAGTAATATCAACGGATTGAAGTTCTATAGTGACAAGATAACAATACACTGAGTGAATATTACAGAAATTAGAAAAAAATAATAGTACAAATTCATGAATTTGTAGTCTCCACTGAAGGCCGGCCAGGGCAGTGTAGTGGCTCGACTTGCTTCTTTTGCACACACAGAGTGCTGGTTGAAGCAAGGCAGATGGCGGTAGCCCTTTCTGTTTGGAGAATGTGGTGTCTGGATGTTTTTGGCAATTTGTTTGCTATTCGGTGCATAGCAGAGAAGGACTCTCCAACATTAGCTTTGTAGCCGGTTTGAACCAGGTGTTCTAATGTCGCGCTACTGATGCTTCTCACTACACATTTAACCACGCTGTTAGATGTTTCTGAGTGTACTGGAAAAATTAAAGTTCTAGAGCAACGGCCAATATAACTCGCTCCACAAGTGCATTTGAATTAGCAAATACAATTAGTTGACAGTCCTTTCCAAATTTCTTAGCCATATATGTTTCCTGATGAATTTCTCTGTATAACTATTTTCAGTGAAGGTATCACATAAAATCCTTGGCTCATCTTCAGTTACCTCTTCTGAGCATATAGCTCTAACCCCGTGACTGAGGGTCTTTAATAAATTTCTTTTCTACTTGAGAGGAACAAAGCTGTGAAAGTGTGTGTATATTGTCCTGTCCATGTACTTTTCTAATGCAAACTTATTTACAGGAGAAATGTGGAGAGTGGTGACAAGGCAGACTAAAAAGGATATTTTTCCCTGAGATGATTCAATGGGCTAACCGCTAAACCACAGACGAACACAGAATCCATTGGCCCATCAGTTCTTTTGTTCAAAAGTGAATGATTACAAGATAAAATTGCTTGAAGCTCCCGTGTGAAATCACGAGTGACGGAAACCACTTACCGATGACAGTGACTGGTGATAGGGCACTAAAAAGTAACAATTTAATTCTGTCCCAGTAGTTTAAAAATCCATCAAGTAAAACTATAGTGATCCAGCGAACGCCAGTACATAAGTGGCCATGAGGCGACTAAACATAAAAACCAGTGGTTTGTTTTTAAAGAATGGTTACTGAGCGAAGAATATTCCTTTTCGATGACGTCTTCTTCATCAATATCAGTAAAAAGTTTGAGCATTGTGGATTAGATCAAATAAAGTATAATTATATTTCAATAGTTTACACACAATGATAAGTTTTTGTGTTTTGGTAATATGTCGAGCAAAATTACTGCCCGTGTTCACACCACTATTGGAATTGTTTGATTCACACATTTATGATTTGTACTCATATATATAGTTCGTTCATGTTTTTTTTGTATTTGAGTTATATTCCAAGTTGTTGATAGTTGTACTGAGTCACCCTTGTTAGAACTACCCAAAAAAATTTATAAAAGACAATATAAAAAGGAGAAAAAAGAGGGTAAAGCCGGACAAGATGGAAGAATGCAAAAAGACAGTCACAATACCATATAAAAATGATACATCAGAGGCAATTCAAAGAAACCTCAGTATCGATTGGGACAATGTGTGTATACTAAAAACTAACATGAACAAATGGAAAAAAAGACTTATAACAGAATCGATATTCATTAAAGTCACACCAGATACATGTAACGAGGATGACTCGGTACAACTATCAACAACTTGGAATATAATTCTGAATACAAAAACATGAATGAACGTGGAATATGACTTAAATACAAACAAACATGAATGAACAAACAAAATGAACTATATATATGAGTACAAATCATAAATGTGTGAATCAAACTATTCCAACACTGGTGTGAACACGGGCAGTAATTTTGCTCGAAATATTACCAATAACAAAACTTATCATTGTGTGTAAACTAGTGAAATATATTAATTATACTTTATTTCTTCTTCATCAGGTTCTACAGTTATATATATCCGCATAATAGTGAATGAATTAGTGTTATTAAGAGCATTAATGTTCTTTAAATAACATCGACTCAGTAATAATAGTAATAATATCAACGGATTACAGCTCGATGGTAACAAGATAACAATACACTGAGTGAATATTACAGAAATTAGAAAAATATAATAGTACAAATTCATGAATTTGTAGTCTCCACTGAAGGCCAGGGGGGGCAGTAGTAGTGGCTCGACTTGCTTCTTTTGCACACACAGAGTGCTGGTTGTTTCAGGCAACTGGCGGTAGCCCTTTCTGTTTGGAGAATGTGGTATCTGGATGTTTTTGGCAATTTGTTTGCTATCCAGTGCATGGCAGAGAAGGACTTCCCAGCATTAGTTTTGTAGCCGGTACGAACCAGGTGTTCTAATGTCGCGCTACTGATGCTTCTCACTATACATATGGCCACACTGTTAGATGTTTCTGAGTGCACTGGAAAAATTAAAGTCCTAGTGTAAAGAAGAAAATACCGAAGAGACTGAAAGGGTTGTTTATATGATGAAACGTATGGTACATAGGTAAATTTGGTATACCATATTCTCAACCGGCCATTTGCAAATCATTTACCACATCCTTGACGAATTGGTCGAATATCGTCACATTCGATAGCTTCTTGGATTCTGCATCATATGGCAACATTCTTCTCGGGGTTCTCTTCTTTGATTGCTCTTTCCAGTGTGCCAAACATATTGTAACTTTTCTGAATTCGTTTCTGATATACTAATTATATCGGATTTTAAGTAGCACCACACTAGGGCAACGGCCAATATAACTCGCTCCACAAGTGCATTTGAATTAGTAGATACAATTAGTTGACAGTCCTTTCCAACTTTCTTAGCCATATATGTATCCTGATGAATTTGTCTGGATAGCTATTTTCAGTGAAGGTATCACATAAAATCCTTGGCTCATCTTCAGTTACCTCTTCTGAGCATATAGCTCTAATCCCGTGGCTGAGGATCTTTACTAAATTTCTTTTCTACTGGAGAGGAACAAAGCTGTGAAAATGTGTGTATATTGTCCTGTCCGTGTACTTTTCTAATGCAAACTTATTTACAGGAGAAATGTGGAGAGTGATGACAAGGCAGACTAAAAAGGATATTTTTCCCTGACATGACTCAATGGGCTAACCACTGAACCACAGATGCACACAGAATGCATTGGCCCATCAGTTCTTTTGTTCAAAAGTGAATGATTACAAGATAAAATTGCTTGAAGCTCCCGTGTGAAATCACGAGTGACGGAAACCACTTACCGATGACAGTGACTGGTGATAGGGCACTAAAAAGTAACAATTTAATTCTGTCCCAATATTTTAAAATTGCACCAGGTAAAACTATAATGACTATGGAACGCGAATACACAAGTGACCATGAGGCAACCAATCACAAAAACGAGTGAATTTTAAAGACTCGTTACTGAACAAAGAATATTCCTTTTCGATAACTTCTTCTTCATTGAGTTCTACAGTTGTATATACATTCTAGTAAATGAATTAGTGTTATTAACAGCATTAATCTTGTTTAAATAACTTCGAATCAATAATAATAATATCAATGGATTACAGTTCGATAGCATCAACATAACAATACACAGAATAACAGAAAAATTAAGAAAGATAAAAATACAAATTCATGAATTTACAGTCTCCATCGGAAGTCGGTCAGGACAGTAGTAGTGTCTGTACTTGCTTGTTCTCCACATAGAGCACTGATTTCTTCGAGCGAATCTCAATAGGATTTGATAGTGTGAGAAATTCCCATATTATGAATTAAAAGTCAATCTGAACGAAGAATATTCTTTTCAATAATTTCTCTTCAGGTTCTTACAATTATAAAACAGTTATAATATTTGTTGTCGTTACAATAAAGGCCAGTTATGCGTCAGATACATTTTTTAACGTAGAATAACAGATTAGTAGTTATGGGGTGTCAAAATAAATAGTCGTTTTTGTGTGACAAACGTCCTAGGCTGAATTCGATTACAAAATATTTCGGTGAAATGGGGGACAATAGTGGTGATTAATCATAATAGATTTGTAGAGTGTGGGGTAGGAAAATTGACAAGTCAGTTCAAGGTTATAAAAGGTGTCAGGTGAGTGAATGGCTAGTACAAAGTAGTCTGTGTTAAACAGGAGATAGTAAGACTGCAATGAGAGGTTCATAATGAAATAACGAATGTATGAAATGAAACAGGTGGAGGCATATATTGAGAAAAGAGATAATATCACTAATAATAAGTCCGGATAGTATAAACGAAAAAATTCGACAGTATTGAGAGAATGTTTGCATAAAGGGCATAAATTATGACAATAATAATAATATTAATAATAATAATAATTGTAATAATAATAATATTTGTAATAATAAGCAAAGGAAAGAAAAAAAAGCCAAGAGGGTTAAGGGGAAGGAGCACTACTGGTGAGAAGAAGAATCATCAATCCAAGTTTGGCCACGGTAGGAACAGCGTCTGGACGTGTTCTTTTTGGATACAATATTCCGGTTTAGTCGATCTTATTACAACAGCTTCAGCTATGTGTAGAAGACGTAAGCGAACTGTACGTGATAACGACTTTGGAATTCGGTATATAACCCTGAAAGCTGTGTTGACATCGATATGATTTCCAGTATCGACCAAGTGTGACAGGATCGAGCTTTTTATGCACTTAATTTCCCCCCTGCTGAACCAAGCTAGCTGGTAAATGTTCTCGAACCCGTAGACGAACCTGTCTAATCGTGCGCCCTATATAACTTGAACCACAGGAACAGCTGAAATGGTATATGCATGAAGTAGAGCTAAGCTTAGGTGAGAAATCTTTGAGTTGCTGGGTGAACATTGGACGGCTACTGAAGGATAGACACAGATAGACACTTTGCACTAGCCACTCACCGTTTTATAATATTTCGTAATCGAATTCTGCCTAGCACGTTTGTCACACAAATACGACTATTTATTTTGACACCCCATAACTAATCTGTTATTCTATGTTAAAAATGTATCTGCCGCATAACTGGCCTTTATTGTAACGAAAACAAATATTATAATTGTTTTATAATTGTAAGAATCTGAAGAGAAATTACTGAAAAGAATATTCTTCGTTCAGATTGACTTTTGAATCTCAATAGGCTCCGCTGTTTGGGGTATGCGGTACTGGGATGTTTTTGCCAATGTTTTCAGTACCCGATATATGATGATAGACAAGGATTCTTCACTATTACCTTTGTGGCCGGTCACTTTGAAACAGGTGTTCTAATATCACGCGATAGATGCTTCTCTCTACACCTTTATTTAGCCACACTGGTAGATATTCCCGAGCAAGCACAAAAAATTGAGTTCTTAGAGCAACGGCCAATATAACCCGCCACACAATTCAAAGTGGATAGTCTAGGTACTTCATCTTTCATTTGTGGAATCAACGTCGGTCGAAGTGTAGAAAATAAGACGCGCTTTGAACTGATTTTCCTAACTTCTTCGTAACTATTTCGCTAGGTACATCGCCCTTGAATTGCAGTCGAAAGTATAAAGGCTTCTTGTTAACGGATAGTGAATAGTCCTTTTCAACTTTCTTAGTCATATGTTTCTTGATGAATTTCTCTGGATAGCTATTTTCAGTGAAGGTATCAAGATACAATCTTTGGCTCATCTTCAGTTACTTCTTCTGAGCAAATTGCTTTAACTCTGTGGCCAAGGGTGCGTACTAAATGTCTTCTGTACTGGAGAGGAACGAAGCAATCAAGGTATTTGTATATTATCATAGCCATTTGCCTTTCCACTACAAATTTATTTACAAGAGAAATGTGGATTATAATGGCAAGACACATTAAACAAGATATTTTTCCCTAACATGACTTAAAAATATCTCCCAGTTATAATAAGGAATATCAGTTTTTTATTTAGACCAGTTACTGTACGTGTAAATTCATCAAGGTAACTGAATATATGTTCTATTAATGATCGAGGTATCTCTCATATCCTGTAGTTTTCAGTTTTCTCCAAAGCATTTGGTTGAATTAGTGTATTTCACCAGTAGGGCAATCCGATAGAATCGCCTGAATGATTTAATCTGAGATGGATGAAACTGAAATCTGATAACCAATTGCATCCAGCCTATTCGTTGTCTGTTTGAATTGTTCTGGCGAGAATAACTAACCTTTGTAAAGTAGGTGTAAAAAATTCGCAGTGTTACGCGTCAGAATTGCTTCCACATGTCCTTCAACGCATTTTAGTGTCATAAATTCTCAATATCAAAACATTATTCAACAATAAGGCGACTTTATGGCGTCTTTATCAGAACGGTTTCATTTCAATAAACAGTAACACCTATTCTTCCCAACAGGTGAGTGACGATATCCATCTCCCACAACGCTATACCACTGCAATGATGGTACCATTGCACAGTAGCTATCAACGAATTCTCCATGTGTCCAGCCACTAATCTCAGTCCAGCCTGCAATACCCAATAATGGGACGTAACGGTGACGACTTCGAATTATGACGAAAAGCTCCTAAAAATGAATTAACTGGGTGTGCAATAGTCATTCATTTTCTACGCAGTGTACAACACCCCATTACATGTTGACTATTCACGTCTGAACACTGCTGGACATACACAAAAGCACTAGAAGAACATTAACAACAACGTGGTATCTACACATTACCTATAAATTATTAATTATTATCTATTATTCCCTTGGGTTCCGAATGGAACATAGGGCTTCAACAACACATAAACACTTTGTTCTATTTTCTATCATCTTCTTCAACTAGCCAACCCCACGATTGCCTATAATCTTACATCTCCTTCTACTCCTTCTTTAACACACCATCTCCTCCACGTCACCCTTGCACTTAACACCCACACGTCACTTTCGATTTGGATTCTACTCGAGCGATAGCTTGCACTGAGCGCAGTGTCATTCGGTGGTCTACTCAATGTATTCTCCACCCGTCTTTATTTTCTCCTGCATATTTGTTGAGCGACCGGCTCTTGGTTAGTTTGTTCCAGGAGTCTCTTGTTACTAATTCTTTCTGGCTAGCTGGCCATTCGATCTACAATATGCAACCAGCGAAGTGGGCAGCTGTTGATGAGAGTATACAACCTGTTGAAAATTCTTTCAGTCAAACGCCAAGTTCCTTACCCCTATAGAAGTACCAACTTCACATTGGTGTTCGAAATCTGAGTCTTGTTGTTTGTGCTGAGATGGAGTGCAGACGATTTCCAAAGTGGTTTCAGGTTGACGAAGATGTATCTTACCTTTTCGACCCGTTCCGCCTGTAGTTGAAAAAACGCCTCCTAGATAAGTGAAGGAAGTAACCTCTGTGAAATCTCTCCCGTTGATGGTGATTGGTGCTAGTTGTTGTTCTTGCTGGTGTATGGTTACCTTCATCTGTCTTCTCTGTGTGCACCAGGGTTACTGGGTTTGCTGTCTATCTCGCCTCTTCAGCCAGTTTGTTGTTTGTACTCTACCTGAAAATCTTCGAGTTTGTGTGACACTGAACATAAATCTTCCGCGGAGAAATCCAGATTTTCTGGAGTCTTCTGACAGGTCACTTCAACGTATCCCTATCTTCTCACTTGCTGTGCACAGTCTAACGTTTAATCCAGTCCGTCACATTTGAGAATATCATCGAGGATGACAATAGGTAGACAGCCTTGTCTTACTCTTGCATTCACTTCGACAGCCTCATTATCTATACAGCATTTAAAAATCAGATCCAGATGAAATTCGCGCCAAAATTCATGCACAGAGTTCACAGTTTCTCTGATATGACGCGTTATCTGATTAGCAATACGTGTCCAGATTCATTGTTGCATTTGTACTCTTGGATAGCTAATTTCTGTTGGAAAAAAGTTCATTACTAGACAGTATTAATCCTCACCTCCTTACAAACTGACTCTTCAAAATCACACAAATGCTCATTAGCAACTGGCTACAGGATGTAATTTGGCTGGAGTGAGTTCTAATCAGAAGTGATCGGAAGTGAGGATAAATACTGGTCGATACTATTCGTGTTAAATAATCACGAATTGTTAGAAGTCAGAAGTCATGTGTTGGCTATTCAATCGGGTTCAAGTGACTGAATGTTCTACAATCTCCTCTTGTAACCAGAAGCTTTTGGGTTCGAACCCTTGTGGTGGGTGGGTGCGTACTTCCGATGAGTCCCAAGCACTACGATGAAACAATCAAATCTGAAATATATCAAATCCCCTTCAAACTAACTCAGTGAAAACAAAAAGGTTCATTCAAATCTTACCTCCTTTCTGTCTCACCCATCTATAGTTGATTCGTTTAGAAATTAATCTATAAATAAGTGACTACTGACCGAGATGCCCTTTTTGCGTCATTTTCTTTTTCAATTTTCAAGTAGACATTGTTCAATTCCTCTCTATGTCCTTCTCTTAAAAAAGAAAATACATAAATTAATGAATTTTAATTAGTTAGACACAAAGAATAATTAAAATCTGCGCCATAGTTTTTGTTTTGTTTTGTTTTGTTAAATGTCAGACTCAAAAAGGAATAATTTCCGAAAAAATCAACTAACTAACTAAGTAACTATCCCATAGTTAGTTAGTGATTGTAACAAAATAAATATGGATAATAAAACTGCAAAAATACTGTGGGAGGAGAAAGAGTGAGACTGGACTGTTGGTTGTCATGTTATTGTTGTTGTTGTTGGTGTTGTGACTGTCTTTCAATTAAAGACGAATCGCTAATCCTTTCTTCTCTCGAGAGATTGGATTTTCCTTTTGTCACTGAGTAATATACAAGTTTATCTGAGGAAAGAAAAGAACGCCAGGTAAGAGACTTTGTAACACTAAAAATTGTCAGCAGGATTAGTAAAGTATCGCTTAACCAGCTTGATGCTTAAATTTTTGGTACCCGTGGTGTTTATTTTTACAGGATGGGGTTGCTAGCCTAACGCCCAGCCCAACCTTCTTTCTTTACCAATCTTATTACTGGCTTAGCGAGGTAAAGGAGTGTTCTGGCCACCGGGGATTGAAGCCCGAACTACATGTGTAGTCGGCGAGCATTCTCCCGCTGTACCACCAAGACACATCCAAGAAATAAGCAAATATTATTTTTTTATTATAGCTTGATTCCACACCGTATTTCTGGAACAAGTAAGGAATTTTAGGATGCGATATTGATAACCTAAATTTGCAGGCTAATCATTGATATCAGGTGTGTGTCCGCAAGAGATTGAACCCCGGACCATGTGCATGGTTGGCGAGAGTCCTAACGGTTGTGTCACCGACTCACAGATTGTGATAATCCTCTCTTTACACGAGTGTGTTCTGGCATCTCATTGGGTAGGGCGACTATAAGCAACTGTAGAACACTTTATACTCGGGCGACTAACTATGCAAACTCTACAATACCTTATTTAGCACACATTTTATGCAATTAGAAAAGTGTGTAGTAGGTGTGACACTGCTATTTTCTTGGGAAGTACCAAGTAGGCAGTTCTTCAAATTCGACTCTTTCGTTATTATATTATGGCTAATATTTCTCAGCATGGAAATAGGCAGCTAGTTTCGCAAATGCCAGTTTCCAAATTCTCTGGAGCAGAAATGACATTCGGCTGGCTGTCAACCAAAGGACGTGTGAACTACTCAGCAGTCCACTCTGTCCTCATTTATATATGTGAGACCTGGCCACTGAGAGTGGAAGACATGAAAAGGCTAGCCAGCTTTCTTTGATCATAGGTGCCTGCGTTTTATCTCCCGTATATGTTGGGTGGCATAATAGTGTGAGTAATATTAAGGTTAGGCATCGGTCGAGTGATGGGTTGTTGGGAGGGAAAATCAATCGACGAGGTTGTGAAGCTACATCGACTGAGACGGTTAAGACATGTGTTACGTTTGCCTAGCCATCGCCTTTTTCGACTGACAAGCAATGTTAGCTGACACAGGATCAGGCTGAAAAAGAGCTAGGGACGATGGCGGTCAAATCAAAACATGGCTTTGTCAGTCAATGAAATTTACAACAGTTAGTTTAAGCCAGCCATGTAGGAAGGTGTAGAGTGGCTTCCTGGTTGGGGTCCTCGGGACGGTAAAAACCAATGATAGCTGGAGACAATCCCTGATGGAGATCGTCAAAAGAACTTTTATCTCAGCTAAGTTATAATACTGTTTACTCACTAGCTAACTGATACTCAGGTCAAGAAGCAAAGACCAACTGCCTTGTGTACAGGAGTCATTAATCCGCCTTTTTTCTTCATGTATCCCTTCTTTTATTGAGTATTATACAATTTTTTCTGAGGGGTGAAAACAGCGTCAAGTATGCAGACATTGTAAAGGATGACTTTATGACATTTTTGTAGAAATTTTCCAACACATAGATCAATTACCTGAAGAGTAAGAGAGTCTGAGAGTACCTAATAGATGATAGTGAAGGTGGTGACTAGATGCCGGACCGAATTATATATCTTTTTTTGTTTTTCAAATGTTTTTATGTCCTCTTTAGCTTCTCCCCCCCCCTCGCAAATTTCCTATAACCTCTTATCTCTTCGTCACACGATATTCTGCATGTCATAGCCGTACGATAAAATCGCTGTTTCCTCTTTTTACGATTCCACTCAACGGTCTCATTAACGTGTGTCCTTTCCACCTACACTTTCTTCGAAAAATTTATTGAGCAGTAGGTTATTGACTAGTTCACTCCTGGAGGTTCTTGTTGATTATTCTTCCTGGCTGGTGAGATTATCTTCATAAATGGAGCCACGGAAGTGGGAAGCTGTTGACACAAGTCTTCAGGATTCTGTCCGAAATGCTTTTGGTGGTGAGTGAGCCAAATGTGTGACCTATGCAGGAGAAGAGAATGACTTACCCTAAATTAGTGTTGAAAATCCAAACTTTTGTCGTTTATGCTGCTTTAGTGGAAAAGAAGGTCTGACTTACCTTTCCGACTGGCTGCTGTTGTTGTTGATTGGTTCTGGTCTTTGTTACAGTTCCTGTTCGTTGATTGGTCGGTTGGTTGGTTGGTTACCTTCACCACCTACCTCAGTCCTCTATATTTGCACCTAGAGTCCTATCTTCGCCGCTTGATTCTTTATCCAATTTGTAGGTTTTCATCAGTTAGTTTTCGAGTCGCTTGTGTGTCATTATTCACAGATCATCCCTTGAGGAAATTAAGATCTTCTAGAGTCTTCTTGTCTGTCACTGCAGTGCATTCTCGTCTTCTCACTCCCTGTGTACAGTCATCTGCATAAACCTGTTCACTACAATCAACAGTATAATCGTGAGTCATAGTAAGCAGTAGCCTTGTCTTATCGCTGAATACTCTTCAAATACTTCTCTGAGATTTTTGCTGTGGATCACTTGATATGTGGTGTTGTTTTATAGGCAGTTAACCAAATGAACTTCGTCACTCAGCATCAACAACAAAATTCGGATTTTCAATACAAACGTCAAGGCATTACTTCTATACGGATCAGAAACTTGGCGAGTCACAACGAATATTTCCAACAGGTTGCAGACCTCTATCAACAACTGTCTTCGTTCAATACTGAAGATTAGATGGCCGGAAAGAACAAAAACCAACAAGGAACTATGTGAACAAACAAAACAAGAATCCATCGCTCAACAAATATGCAGGAGAAAGTGGAGATGGATTGGACACTCGCTGAGGAGGCCGTTAAGTGACATCGCGCGTCCGGCCATCGAGTGTAACCCGAAAGGGAAGCGGCGAGTAGGACGTCCAACGGTGACATGGAGGAGATCGTGAGAAGAGGAAGTGAAACAGTATGGATTAACATGGATGCAAGTGAAAAGTACAACACAAGACAGAAGCAAGTGGAGGCGTGCAGTTGAAGCTCTATGTTCCACTAGGAACCCAAGGGAACAATAATAATAATAATATAATAACCAACTGAATCTTAATCTTTCCCTAACTTAAAGCAAAACTAAACACATATCCTGTTCAGCTTCATTCAACACTCGTTTTCATGAATATACGATGTTACCCGCCTGATTTCACAGCCTTACGCCGGCTGAAATGTCCCAAGATCATCCTCTGATGTGCGATCTCGACATCTGAAATATTAAGCTGTTCATTTTGTTTCATTGTGGAAAGTGTGAAGCGAGACACTTGGTAATTCATCAGCCTACTATTGAACGTTTATAACGAAGGATGCTATTAATAATAATGATTTGCTTTATTCCAAAAACAGTACTAGTGGTACAGTGTGGGATTTTCAGCACATATCTACAATATTTGCATCTAATTTTATCAAACATTTAAAAGGAGTATTTCAAAAAACAAATATAAAGACAACAACAGCAAAAAACACAAAGATAATTTTAAAAAATGCGAAAAAATACCAAGAAGTGGAAAGGAAAATAAACAGCATATAATAATATCTCAGTATTGGGTAGTGGAAGCTATGATATGATTATGCATGGTGACAGTAAAGCTGTAGTCATACAAGAGTTATGAAATGATATTTAAGAATGTTTATCGCCAAGATGATCAGTTAATTTAGGTTGAAAAAACACTAAACAATCATGAAATAACATTTCAGGGTTGTTGTTTTGTTTTTTGTTGTCAGGTCTAATGCAGTGTTTGTAGTGGTAGTGTGAGTAATCCTGCATAATACAAAATTTTAAGATGGTGATAATGGCTTTCACAACCAAGATTGTCAGTTAATATTGTCGAACAAAAGAAAAAAACGACAACAACAAAATCTAATAATTACATGATGGTTAATGGCAGGACAATTTTGTAATCCTCATAGTGCTAATATAGTCGGAACCAGTAGATACACAAAAGAAGAAATAGAGTAAAGTACAAAAAAAGGAAGCCAATGTTAATAATTTAGGTAGCTAAGTATGTTTAAGAAGGAGTTCACTAAAGAATACAAAATAAGAGAGAAATAAAAGAGCCTAAAATTATGTTTTTAACAACAAAGCAAGTCATAGGTTTCGCGCTTAACATTGTCTCTGTCACTTAGAACACGGGCCAAGTATGGTATCGTTGAGTTCCTGTACTTGGTTGTACGAGCATAAAATTATTTTATACTGATTTCTGGTTCTACTTAATGAGATATAAGGCGGGAGTTGGGAATAGAGGGAGTGTTGGGGGTTGGAGAGTATGGTTTTGGACCACTTTTCGCATGTATTCAGATGCCTATCAACTAAAGTAGTGACGAGCTGACTGAGTTTTACACCACTAGTCCTACTGACTACCTTCAACATCCTTCTCAGGATTGTATTGTCCTTTTTCAGTAGCCCACGAAAGACTAACGGGGAGCAGTAAAGTAGAATAGGTAAGATACAAGAGTTGACAAATTGTGAAAGTAGAGGTTGGGTGATTCCAGATTGTCTAAATTTCTTAATGTGGTAGGTTAGACGGAACACTTTCTTAGAAATCGTTAGGATATGAGATGACCAAGTAAGGTCGGAAGATAGAACTAGGCCGAGGTATTTTACACTAGACTTAGTTTCAATTTTACTCCCTTAAATGCTACAGGCTTCATGAGTACTTACTCTCCCACCTTATAAAAAGTATATCCAGTCTAGGTATATATGCATTTTGATATTTTTACATCATCGCTTTGATCAATATGGAATTTAGCAGTGACTTTGGAAAGTATTACGTCAACTATAAAACACATTTTTCTCACTTGCCGACTTCAGTTCCCATAACTACATTGTTACAATCTAATAATTCTCTATCTTGTATAAACGTGTATACCGCCTGATCGTTAAGGCGTGACCAATGTCATATCTGAACAAAACTTATCAGATGCTCAAAGTGAGTCAGACAGCCGATTAAAATAGGCTTTAGAGAAGGAGACAGTCTTCTTCATCGACTAATAGACACACTGAACTACCGAAAAAGGAAAATACAAGAGCCAACACTTTAAAACTATGACATCATTATAGTTATGGCTTCACGTGTTCGTCTGCGAAATCGTAATTGAGAGTCACATATAAGGAAACAGCCTGTTTCAAAGAAATATTTTAGATTTAGATTGTGGGATATGTGTGGATTTTTCGCTGAACTTTAATTGTTAGACTCAACATCAACAACATTATTCGGATTTTCAATACAAACGTCAAGTCAGTTCTTCTAAAGGTACGGATCAGAAACTTGGTGGGTCACAAAGAATATTTCCAACAGCCTGTTGCAGACCCTTATCAACAACTAACTGTCTTCGTTCTATACTACTGAAGATCAGATGGCTGGAAAGAATCACCAACAAGAAACTATGGGAACATACGAAACAAGTACCAATCACCCAGCAAATATGCAGGAGAAAGTGGAGATGGATTGGACACTCGCTGAGGAGGCCGCTGGGTGACATCGCGCGTCAGGCCATTGCTCGAGTGGAACCCGAAAGGTAAGCGGCGAGTAGGACGTCCAACGGTGACATGGAGGAGATCGTGTGAAGAGGAGTTGAAACAGTATGGACTAATAGGGATGCAGGTGAAAAGTACAGCAGAAGACAGAAGCAAGTAGAGACGTGCAGTTGAAGTCCTATGTTCCGCTATGGACCCAATGGAACAATAATAATAACAATCAATTATTAGATTCTAACCACAAACGAACACATCATTTAGAGAGACTACTGAAAAACGAAGAGTGATGGACAGCTGATTCGTCATAATTTAAGACCAACTCTGCAGTAGTGGCTGTCCACAACACTCTAAACCTACAGGTGTCATGATGAAGGTCGTTGGTATTCAACAACTTGGGTCGGAATTCCGTGATCTGTGAATTCTAACCCGGTCCATTCACTATTTCAATGTGAACTGGATACTGTGAGATTTGGCTATCGACTTTGGAAGACTTGGAAAGGCTAGCTATCTGTCATCAAAGGAATCTACATTCTCTTTCTCCGTGTTAGGTGGTAGAATATAGTGGGTATTAATGAGGTAAGACGTCGAGTGTTAAATAAGGAAGGAAAGTCGATCACATGTCGTAGCCATCGCCTTCCTCAACGACGAGTTACGTTAGCTGGCATACGAACAGGTTGGAAATGGATTAAGGATGATCAAATCAATACACGGAATGAGTTCATGAAATCCAAAACAGTAGACTTCCAGATTGGTTGCGGGAGACAATTGGTTATATGGCTCAAAATGGCAGTGAGTGACAAACATGCATTCACACTTTGCGGTCTCTCATATCCATTAGGCTGCATTGTTTATCCATGTAACTATTATTTCTCCTTCGCACTTCTGCTTTTTATTATCATTTGGAAACTATTTTTACCCTCTTGTTTTTCCTTTGTGTGCTACATGAGGTTTGGCGACCCACCTTTGTTCAACGGTTCATGTTAAAACCAAGCAGTCAGTTAGCTAGTCAAGATGGTCATCAAAGACACTGATGGGGATAACGGTGTATCATGAACTCACAAGGTTAAAGTTCACAGATTGCTGAATTCAAATCCCATTGTCTCACTGGTCAACGAGCTTCGTCACGTCAGCTTCAGGTCCTGGATTTGATTTCTGGTAGGGCCATGGGTACCGACCACTGAAGAGTCAGTCCTAAACTACGGCGAAACAGCTGTCCACATCTCTATGGTTTCCAATGATATCTCTCTATTTCTAGCTGATGTATGTTCAAAACAGGGACGCCCAACCTCACCAGGGCTCCAACCTGAGACCTTCAGTTTACAAGAGTAATCTGCCTGACGTTCTGGCCAATTAGAATTCAACTTGTGATATACCGCTGCCAACAGCAGTGCCTCTGATCAGCATCCTGACTAGCTGCCTGACTGACTGAGTGACTATGGTCAAAGACAGCTAGCCTTTTCATGTCTCCCACTTTTGATGGCCATATCTCATAGTATCCATTTCAATTTGACATGATGAATTGATAAAGTTACAATTCAGAGGTTATTAAAACGCCTCCATTAGACTGTTCTACCAACCTGCAGGTCTGGGTTTCAATCCCTAGTATAGTGAGGCATTCGAACTAAGGAAGAGTCAGTTCCCCAAATAAGATGAAATAGCTGTCTGTGTCGCTTCCTGATATTCAGTGATCTATCCAACCGATGCGCTCTATGGTGACAAAAGTCAAACAATTAAAATATAACATTATAAACTCTTATGCAGGAATATCATATAAAATGCCGTAGACAAAATATCAATATTATTGCTTCCTTTAGTTCCTAGAGGAACATAGGGCTTATGCCGCACGTCTCAGCTGCATTCGGTTCTCAAACAACGTTATCACCTGGCTCCACGTCTGCCCATATGCTTTCATTTCCTCTTCACGTGACCTCCCCCATGTCACCCACTCTCGCACTGACGACTGACTCGTCGTTTTCCATTCAAGCTACGCTTGAGGACCTGTTTTGTGATGTCACTTGATGGTTTGTTTCCTCAGAGTATGGCCCATCGACCTCCATTTCTTCTTGCTTATTTGTTACATAATTGGTTCCTGGTTAGTTTGATCCCAGATACCTTTGTTGCTGATATTTTCTGGCCATTTCATCTTGAGTATTGAGCGAATACAGCTATTGATGAAAGTTTGTAGTATGTTCGAAGTGGCCTTCGTGACGCGACGCCAAGTCTATGATCCATAAAGTAGCACTGACTTCACATTGGAGTTGAAAATCCAGATCTTATTTTTGATGCTGAGTGTTGTTGACCTCCACACAGACTTGAGAGCAATGAAAGCTTGTCTTACTTTTCCGATTCTTGCTTAGATATCCTCGTCAGTTCCGCTTGTAGTTGAAACGATGCTTCCCAGGTATGTAGGTTGGTAGGTAAAGGAAGTTGATTCTATCAGATTTCTCCGATTTGTGCTGACTGTTGTCTGTTGTTGTTGCTGTAGGCAAGGAATCTTCATCACCTACCTCTGTCTTCTCTATGTTCACCTGAAGTCCTATTTTTGATGCTTCTTCTGCCAACTTGTTGCTTTTCGCTTGCATATCTTCCAGTTTGTGGGAAATCAGACATGTATCACATCGGCGAAGTTCAGAACACTCAAGTTTTTTGTGTGGGTCCATTTAATGCCTGTCTCCTCATTGCTCGCTGACTGTCTGTCACGTTACCCAGTCTACTGCAATCAGGAAAATCACTGAAGACAGCGGGCTACCTTGTCTTACTCCCGTATTCAATTCGAAGAATTCCGTGAGTTTCCCATTGTGGATTACATACCATGCGGCATTATCGTACAATCGTTGGATGAGATGTATAATTGTTAACAGCATCCCCTAGGTAGACAGAATATATTTACGAAAATGTAGAATGATAATTTCACTTTTCCTTACTCTGTATTCTGTTGTGATCACCATCATCTAATGCTTCATTCGATAATTCACAGTTGAATCATTGGGGTCTCTTGAATACCGCGGAAGGTTATACACATAACTGTCAATATACATATGAATACAACAAAAACATACATACACAGACACCAATTAACATACAGACAAAAGTAAAGTAAATACTCTCCTATCATAAATATGATTTGAATGAGAAAAATTTCTTAAAGAAGAAATCAACCCTCGTATCAAAAGAAGAAGAGTCTTCACCAAAACGAAAAACAGTAAAATATTCAGCATTCGATTTCAAACAATCCAATCCACGAGGACAATAAGTACACTTCACTAATCCTTCCTCTCCATCTAACACCATGACAACATCCAGATGACGAGTCCCAAATAGGACGAAATGCGCATCCTCAATTTCACTACTAGTCAACATCAACAAATTATATAGAATATACTATTTCACTTCTGAGACAGATGGCTTAAATGCCGACGCTGGCGCATATTACTACATTGTTACAATATAGCCTTTCTGTATCTTATACTAACGGATATGCCGCTTGATCGCCAAAGCGTGACCAATGTCATTTCGAAGAAAAAAGTGTAGTAATGACCAAAACTAACCAAATCCTTAAAGTGAATCAGGAAGAGAGGATTAAAAGGCGCCCTGGGCAAAGAGGCATTTTCTTTTATCGATGAAGTCATCCTGAGAAGTAATAATGACTGGGGTTCAGTGGGTGGGTGGGTGTTTGGCTGAAGTAGTCGATACACTAAACTATCTGTGAAACAAAAACACGAGTCTACACTTTTGAAAAATGACATCACGGTAGTTTTCGCTTGAAATTTTCATCTGACAAATTGCAAAGGAGAGTAATATTTAGGGAAACAGTCTGTTACAATGAAATCTATTATATTTTTCTAAAGTTTGTATCTAAGGTTTTGATTTTCTACAAGTCTCAACAACACGGATTGATATCAGTTAGAGAATGACTGAAAACCATATTGGAGTATTAGACAGCTATTTCGTCCCAGTTTCGGACTCATCGGAAGTAATGACACACTACAGGGTTACAGACCAAGCTGCTAGATCATTCAAACACTGGGATACGATTCAGTGGCTAACCCATGCGCGACCATCATCAGCCAGTGTCATTGGTGAGTATTCGTCCTCGTTGATGACTATGTGGACATCAATGGTCACGATTTCCCACTAGAACTTCAGACAATATTGTCATGTAACCAAATAAAGGGATAGCGGAGGATTTTTGATTAATTTCAGATTTTAAATTTTCTTCGCTAACTAACATCAATGGGAGGGATCAATAGAATGTAAGGAGCATTGGACGGCCGTTTTGTCCCATTTTGTGTCTCTTCCGTAGTGCGAACCCATTAGTATACCAGGTGATGATATTACAACCATTTAGACTGGAATTCAATGACCCACGGCTCGCAACTTCTGTGAACTCGTGCTTGAGATGGAACCATCTTCACCAAGGCATTCGATGATTGGCCACTACATCTTGACATAGTAGACTGACAGAGTGAGATTTTATGGTTACAGCGAATACTAAACCAGGTAAGTGGCTGGAAGATCAATGATCTTGTACGGGGGTTCGATCCATCATCGGGTCGTGCGTTCGCAGTGCTGGTTGCCTAAAAAACTTGTACGAAACAGCTCTCTAATGCTTCCTCGTGCCTTTCAATAAACTCCATTAGTCATAAGGTATAAAAATAGTCTCATTTATTCTAACTTCGTACTCTATCGTGATCACCATCATCTAATTCTTCATTCAATAATTCACAGTTGGATTATTTGGGTCTGGTGAATACCCTGGACAGTTTTACACACATCACTGTCAATATACATATGGACATTCACACATATATAGGTGGTATACATAGCCACTAGTTAACATACAGACAAAAGTAACGTTAATGTTCTTCTATCACCCATTTGATTTGAATCAGAAAAAATTCCTAAAAGAAGAAGCCAATTCACGTGTCACAAAAATGAAGCCTATTCACCAAAAGGAACAGTAAAATATTAAACATTCGATTTCAAACAATCCAGGCAACGAGGACAGTAAGTACACTCCACTAATCCTTCCTCTCCATCTAACTCCTTCCCAGAAAAAGAAGTCATTTATGCAGAGAAAATAAGAACTTTTGTATACCCTTCTGCAAAAATCACCCTTGAAGAGTCAAGAATTTCAAAATCACATCATATAAGTAGTATGTCAACCCCTCCCACTCCCCAATTTCATCTTATTTATTCCAAATCACAGTTCAATTTCAACAAATAAAAAATAAAATAAAAGTGTCTTTTGCATAAGGAAGTAAGTATATCACCCACCCACCACTGATATTCAGTGAGATATGTTAGGATTAAGGAATAACTCGTCATGTGATTCGACTACTGTTCAGACTTATCGAATTTGTCTCTCTCTATTTCCGTCTATCCCCATGCAACATAGATAGATGCAAATGTATGAGATAAATTCAGGCGACTGAACATCGTCTCGTTATCGGCGTCAACTACGGGATAATAATGAGGAATGTGAATGGCGTGTGAGTGTGTGTGTGCGTGTGTAGGATTGACATGATTGATACACGAGTAGTGGCAGCAGTCTAGACGTGATTTCTCAATTCATGACACAATGAAATACAATGCAAATCAACACGATAATGAGAGTGAGAGAGATTTTGAAGTCTGACATGTTGGAAATTATTATTGTTAATAATATTATTGGGTGAGGAGTCAGTTGATTGAGTTGTTCCCTTGACAGTTGTGGAGAATGTGATGCCTGAGCGAAATATGTGAGAGTGATAGCACTGAGTACTTTACTAAAACACTAATAGGGCTAAGAGGACGATTCACTGCACAAGGGTTTTTCGAGGAGACAGTTTGAGGTCTAATTGATAATGTAATGACCCATAGGGCATAAATAAGCTTCGTATTCTGAAGCCTCTTCTATTCTCATTCAGTGTTACTTTGTAGATAATTGTCAAACAGGACTAGGCAGTCACGCTTTTTCATGATTCGACAGAAGTTGAAATTCATGGACTGGTCATCGGATCGTGTCACACTGGCTGATCAATTGTTTACGAGCTGTCTAGCCTTGTAACCGGAATGTCCTGGGTTCGAGCCCTGGCAGTGGTTGCGTAATTATGAAGAGTCACAAACTACTGAGATGAAAGAGCTCTCCAGTACTCCCAGTCGGGTTTCCAATGGTTTTCTAACCGATTTCAGCTCATGATGAAATCCTGTAGCCAAACTTATGTTATATAGAATTGTATTCTACCGCAACATTGACCAAGTTCTATACTGATATTAACAGTTATATTAACGGAATATTTGTATGATTACAAAGTAAAATCGTGTGAATACATACTGTGTAGTTTTTATATTGTTAGGCGACGGGATAATTAAGTCTTGAAAACAGTCCATCATGTCCTTACGCTTATATTAATCCCTGTGCTGTTCAATTTTCAACATGTCACTGCCCTAATTCTCATGTCCATCATTACCTTTAACTGCATGCATCACATTTGCTAATTTCTGTGTTTTAAATACAATAAGTATTAATTAATGTTTATATATATATAAGTGTGGACATACATAAATATGGCATGTACCGATTTGTCTATCACAGTACGGTTCATAAAAAACAGACATGATTGAACACTGCTGGCCACTTTTGTTATGTCCTAGTCTGCCATTTTTTATGCATCAGTACGCATCGATTGTACGCATCTCCCCTGGTAGGATTCCCAGCTGGCGTGTAACAACTGTTCACCTCTCCCCACCTCTGTCACTCTCTCCCTCTTTCTTCTCGTAACTAATGTCAAATTGTGATGAGGTTCAAGTGTTTGCAGAGATTATCAAAGTGAAGTATGCGGAAAAGAAGTGAGGAAGGAAGGAGGCAGGATTAGTGTTAAGTACTCAGTAAAAGCCTAAAATTTGAAGGAATTTCATTTTGAAGATTGTGTTCAAATGGTGGTCTGTTTACAGAAAGAATTTTAGAAAATTATTGTCGAAATAATAAAGATAACTGTTGCGTCACAACTATTAAACTTTATATGAATTTCGGTAAGTGATGAAGGGTCGTAAATTAGGACAACTGAAACAGCAGTTCTCTAACTGATGTCCGCTTATGATCAAATCTGTTTACAGCAATCAAATCCCTGCAAACTGACTAACTGACTGTCTGATTGGTTCCAACATTGAACCGTGTACAGAAACGCACCAGGTGTACTTGCCACACTTCATTAAGTACTCAAAGTAAGACGAAAGAGTCTAACTCCATTATGGATAAGATTTTATTTTGATAAGTCACACAGTGTTACGCAGTAATATTAACTGTTGACCATGTGTCGAGCACAAATTATTACCACTCATAATCATATCAAGTCACTACTCACACATCTTCTTTCCTTAATTTATGTACATGTGTGGAATCGATTAGATATTGGAATAAAATTCAATATGAGATAATGTACATTCAGAAATAATAATAAAACGAGTGTTATTGATCAATTAAAATTAGATGGGAAATAAAACGAGTGTTTCTATAGGGACAAGCTCTGTAGGTTAAAGGACCCTGTTGACCCAATTAGACAAAATAATATAATTTACAAAATACCCTGCAATGACTGTGAAGTCAATTACATAGGTCAAACTAGTAGGTCACGGGTAGTCAGATTATCAGAACATAAGAATTTAGCTAAAGGCAGAATGGTTGACCCTATAAAGATAATTTAGAAAAAAGCTCAGCAATTGCAATGCATGCATTAACGCACAACCACACAATAATGTGATGGGAGAGGGTTAAAATTCTCAGAAGTAATATAAGTAGGTGGAGAGAGAGGTTGATTACGGAATCCTTGTTCATTAAGTCTACACCCAATACACGCAAGAGAAGTGACTCAATGCAAATACCAGAAATAAGGAAGATATTATTACCGCCGGTCAAATCAGAAGAGAATAATAAATAATTCAAACACATCAAAACAGATTC